>CAMPDV010000100.1:600000-809103 GCA_946699065.1 Loxodes magnus
TTATTTGATAGTTTATCCCCAAATTGTATCCTAACTTAGCTTTCTTGAAACTACAGTTAAATATTAATTGCATAGGTAAGTTAGTTAAATAGCAAGGAAATATAATAGAGGAAGGCTATTTAAAAGAAATGCTGTAATTCAATTTTGTAGAATAAACAAAACAGAAGTTTGATTTAAACTTTAACAGTTAAAATATATTAAAAATCGATTTCAGAATTTGCCAAAAACATAATTATCACTATTAGATTAAAATATTTTCAAATATCATGTAAAAAATTGATTTCTAGATAATTTTAACACCATTAATACAATCTAACTCGTAAAATTTTCTGCCTATTTCTGAAATTTTTTTTGATTTACTAAGTACATAAACTTTAAATTTTATTTTTTCAATTACTACTATTCTTTATAAAATTTTCATAATTTGATTTAAGCTATTTAGATCTTTATTTGCTTTCGGTCGGTTTTTCTAAGATTCTAAAAGAAATAACACAAATTATCATAATTTACATCTAATAATTATAAAAGTAAATGTTAATTTAGAATTGTTTATTCTCTTTAATTTATTGTGCTTTCATTACATTTTTTATTGCTTTTTACATTCATTTAATTTCTATTTATGTCTTATAGTATTTAATTTTTATGACTTAAGTCTCTACAGTTCAACATTTTTTTCAGCTTTATATTAATTAATCCATTTTACTTCTTATTACTCCTTCTGCTGCTAAATTTAAACATGTGGCTATTAGATTTTCTAGTTACAGATTGCTTTGATATTCAAGTTGTAAGCATAAGTATCTATATAAGTTCTTTAGAGTTTGGTAATTTATCAAAATTGATTAATTTTTTGGATTTTACTAGTTAACCTAATGAAGTTTCAATGAATAAGGTTTTCAGAAATCTATTTAGCAACAATTAATATAAAAAGCTTAAGGTTTTAATTGTTTAGTCCTCATTTAGTTTAATTACTTATATCTAGCATATTATAAACAGTTTATTGTAGATTAAGTTTTATTACATAGTCAAAACAGTAAACATTTTATAATCTTATTATAAGATCTAAGATTATATTTACGTTAAAGGTGTCTCTATAGTAATATCTCTATTATTATAAGCTTAAAGTTCTTAGGGATTTATTTTATTTGTTTTTCCAAACAATATAAGGCTTCTATTTTTCTAGAACCTTCAAAGCAATTCATTACTTTTTAAATCTGATAATTAGACGAAATACCTAACTTATGTTTTTTAAGTTTTGTCCTAGGCAAATTTAAAACCTATTACTTCAGCAAAATTTTTTATAATTGTTTAATTCTGATCTAAAGGTTAGTTCTTTTTCCTTTTCTATTTCAAATGTCTTTATTAAATTTAATTTCTTTATCTTTTTAAAGCATTAATTTAAAAATCTTTGCTGTTCTATCATTTAAAAAGTGATATTTTGGTTTCTTTTGTTACATTAATATCTTAAGAATTGATGCTACTTGCTTGTTCAAAATATTAAGCTTTTACTTTCATTTAAAGTATTTATTTGCAGCAATCTATAATGCTATCTTTTCAAAGTTTGCTTGAGGCACTAAATTGTTAAATAATTTCTTTCTAAATCTTCGAGTCAAAGCTTTTTACCATTGTAGAGACAAGCCTGACTAGGATTTTAGTTAATGCAGTATAAGATCCTTCAAAATATTTTCACTTTCGCTAAACCCTTTAGAAGAGTTAGTTTATTACTATAAGCTCTAAAATCATAGATTTTATTTTGATATTTTACAAAAACTTACAGCAGTTTCTGTATTTTTCTCCTGAAATTTAAATTTATAATTTTGTTGATAAAGCTTTAAATATTTAAGATTATGCTTAAATAAACTTTAAAGTGCTTAATCGTGTTCTCAGTTCTTCTTTTGTTATTCAATTAAATTTCTTTTCCATAAAAAGCACTACTTCACAAGAGCAACTTAAATGCCTTAATGATATTCATAAAGGATTTTAAAATTTATCCTGAATTTCATTAAAATTTCCTTTTATTAATGCTAATTAGACAAGCTAAAATGCATGCTTTATTCTTTAGCAAAACCAATATCACTTCTTCTTTATTATTGCTAGATTTTTAGTTAAGTTTTTTTTAATTATACACTTCAGACTCCTTATTAATAATCTTATTACTCTTACGAAATTATCTAATGTGTTGGTTATATTTCCTTTAGAAATTTGATCTTTTCTTATTTCAATAAATTAAAACCAGCTAATTTCTCTATTGTTAAGAAATATTGTTATATATGCTAATTTGAATGTATTTATGCTTTATTTTCTATTATATCTTATACCTTTGAACTAAATTTTAAATTTTTCCATTGTATATTATTTATCCTTTATAGCTATTATTTCATATGCTTTATACTCAAATTGATTATATTAAGAAAGATCTATTTTTTATTTAGACTTTATTACTAAGTGTAATAGCAATAAATACTTAAGGTATCTTAGTTCTTAAAATATTTATATTGATTATATCTAGAAATAGATTAGTATTTTGCTTCTACCTATTTAAGTAATTCCTCTAAATAGTCTATCAGAAATGATATATTTACTTATTTAACTTATTAATGCAATTTTGTATAGAATTGTACCAATTTATATTCTCTTAAGTCTATATTTCATTTAGATATATTTCCTTTTATTCAGTTCTATTTATTAGCTAAAAGGATTCTTAATTATAATACTCCATTTGCTTATTTCGTTTGCTTCATTTATTTTTAGTTATTCTAATTTGATAAAAAAGAAATTATTTTATACAATTGTTTGATTTTTGAAGATTAAGGAAAAATAAATCAAAAGCTGCTGATATTGCATCTCAATTAACCATTTCTTACGAAAAAATTGAGTCTGAAAAAATTGAAGATAAAAGAAAAAATACATGAAGGATGGTTAGTAAACTCCGAATAGCTTGAAATGGAGTTTATAAATAGATCAAGAAAAGAAGATAATCATTAATGATAACCTACAACATATAAAAAATCTCGTAGTATTATCCACATAAAAATTGCATCAAGTATCTGGTTGAAAGTCCAGAGGAAGCT
This sequence comes from Loxodes magnus, assembly GCA_946699065.1. Classification (NCBI taxonomy): domain Eukaryota; phylum Ciliophora; class Karyorelictea; order Loxodida; family Loxodidae; genus Loxodes; species Loxodes magnus. Next base: position 603,069 of record CAMPDV010000100.1, read on the forward strand.
AAAACTTTAGCATTTAAGTATACTACTATTAATATAGAAATATTTAAATAAAGCAATAATTTAATAACTTTAAAAATGAAGAGTAATATCATTTAGACATCGGAAAGGACTTAATCTCAATTAAAATAAACATTCGTATTTTAAATAAATAGAGCATTACATATCTTGTATAGTTTGCCAAACCTATAATTATTTATAAGTTTTCTTACCATGTTAACTTTTAGCGCTTTTAATTTCAAACTTTGTAATTTTGATTATTAACATTATGTAGTTAGAAAGTATATCTAGGATAGTAATTTCATTTGTAAAAGTGTTAGTAATTGATATGGTTATAATGAATATACAATCCTTTGAATTTATAGAATTATATAGATATTTCTACTTTTTTAGTTAATAAATTTGAGTAAAATTTTGAAACATATTGACATAGTTAATTAGCATAGTCAAAATATTCAATAAGAAAGATAGCCATAAAGAATTATCTCTACCTTTAACTTAATTCATGATAAAATAGTTTACTAAACTCTCGCATTAAGAAAAATAATAATATTTATTACCAAAAAATTAAAGTAAGCAACTGATATTAAAAGATTTTAATATCAAGAGAGGATTTATTTATCCAATAAAAATTATATATGTTAATGGTTAAAATTAGCTAATTCCTTTTTATATAGCATTATATTATTTTCTAGACACTGCTAGTTACTAGATTAATCTAAGCTTATTTCTTTTATTCTTCTAAACAAGTTAGTTAATTTTTATTAGTATTCATATAATTTGATGTCCTAGCATAAACAATAGTTTTGCTTATTTAGCTCTAAAATTACTAAACTAGGAATAATTTCAAAAGAAATCACATCCCTTTAAAAAAATTTATCTGATTCCAATAGAAACAACTTTAATCACAAACATTAATATATGCTTTTCATAATTTAGATATCATGACCTCGTCTTAACTTTATATCTCCTGAATTTACGTAAGAATACTACTAATTATTGATTATATTATATTAATGCAATTTATCTTTCAAAAATGCTTTATGTATTATATAAATGTATTTCGCATTTCTTAGAGCACTATTTAGTTGACTTATATTCCAAAGTATTTCAAAAGCTCATACCTTATCTAAGTTGATTTAATTTAAGAAATTAAAAATTTGCTATGAAATGGAGGTTCTAAGTAGTTATATCTTCTTTAAACAAAGAAGTATAAATAAAAGCATTAGTAATTATATGGATAGTAGAATTATTTATAGTTCCTTATTACTTTTTTCAATTAGGTTTGCTCATGTATTATTTTAAATTAATTAGCTTCATAAAATAATTTTATAGATTATGAAAAATCTAATTTTAGTAAGTTCTTTCTTCTAGTTAAGCTATTTATTACCTTTTATACTTGTTTAATCTGTTTAAAATAATTCTATATAAAACTAAGCAATATAGTTTAATATAAATCTTCATTAATCTGTTTAGATGCTTATTTCAAAAACTTACTTAAAGTTATTTCCTTTTTTAATCATATAAAAATTAAATATTTTTGCTTAGCTTTAACATCTTAATTGTGAATAATTTCCGAAAATAGTCTATTGTTATCTCTCAACTTTCGTCAGCTTTTGCTTCCATGCTTTAAAGGTTAAAAAATTTTAAATAAAAGATAAAATATAAAAAGTTAACTTTAATCACTTAATTTACTAATAGTCTAAGATGATTAGATTATTTTAACTTTTATCTATGATTAGTTCTTTATATCTAAAAGTGTATTGTAACCCATAAAGTTTAGATCATTATAACTTATATTTACATTCCTAATAAATTTACGTAATATGTAATAATCTTTTTCCTTTTTATAAGATTAAGTTATACACTTCTATTATAATAGTGAGAATGATTAATTATCTAGTGCTTGTATGGTAAATAAAGATTTAGATTATTTGTAAATAAGTAGTTATTAAGGTTATAAAGGATATATAGGATTTATTTATCTTTTAGTTTAAATATTTATAAATATGCTTTTCAATACCCTTGCAATGCTATCTTGGATTTTATCTCTTTAAATGCTAACTTTTTACGTGAATGCTTAAGTGACTTAGGTCTATATCACAACTCCTGAAATTTTTAGTGAGCTAGGACTGAGCTAATCTGATGGGACTTGAGAATATCCGTTTACCTCGATATCCTAAACACTTTTCAATTTAAAAGAAGGATTTTCATATGAAGTATTCCTTTCTCCACATTAGCACTAAGTAGATTGCTTAAAATGTCCTATATGCTTAAATGAATGTGAGATATTTAGAGGAGGGGAATTATGAACAGCCTCGAAGAAAGTGATAATAAAGACATTTTAGAAATGCTATGAACCAAACAAGAATATAGAAATGTGCTTAAATAGCACTAGTATAGCATAAATATTCTTTAACTCATCTAAAGTTAACATCACTTTACTATAAGATTCACTTACATTCTAATTCTTAGAAATTAATGGAAACTTACTTTCCTATTATAATAGATCAGATTAATCTAGCGAAAAAGTTTAATGAAATAACTCCTTTATAACAGCAAATAATTCAGAATTATTATTATAAGATATTAGTATAACAGGCTTAAGAGTCCTTAGGGAAGGATATTTTTCATTAGAAAATAGCGTTTTAGATATAAATAGAATAGTAATATTTGACAATGAAGTAGAAGATGAAGGATTAATGTTTAGCTTGATGAATACGTCAGCTTCCATATAAAACAGTTAAATTTTTACAAATTACGGAAATTTTATATTTAGCTCTTTAGGTAGTTTTGATATAAACTAAATAGTTTACAAGTAAAACAACGCAACTTATGAACTTTTTAACTTTATTGATACTAATGTGATAATATAGAATTCAGTTTTTGAGGAAAATATAATAAGAGGTAATGGAATCCTAAGATTTTAAACTTCTTAGTGTTATTTAAACAAACTTCTATTCCTTAAGAACTTTGGATTTTAATCTGCAGGAATATATTTATAAAAAAGTTAAGTGAGTATTTTAAATTGTGATTTCCAGGAAAACAGAGGTTGATTATCAAGTTTATCAATTAATGATCTATCATAATGCTATTTATTAGGGAATGTAACATGTATTAAAAACTCAGTTGGGGCTGCGGGCGGTTGCTTAAATTTAGGATAATCAAAAATAAATTTAATAGCCGATATCACTATCTTAGAAAACAGTGCTTAATCAGGAGGAGGTATATTTTTAGAGAGTAGCTCAATAGAAGTAATTAGTAATGTTACGGCAATAAAAAATAATGCTTAGTAAGGAGGTGGATTTTTAAATTTGTAATACTCCTCTTCAATTAATTTAATAGAAAAGTGTCTTATTTAAGAAAATCAAGCCTAAGAAGGCGGGGCTTTATAAATTGTTTTGTCTTAGATAAAAAATATTAATAATAGTATATTTATAGAAAACTATGCTCCTGTGGCTACAACTATTTACTTTTGATGATCTTGTTAGATAGATTAAATAAAAAATTCGCTATTTATAAAAAATTCTGGTAGTCTAGGATCTTTTTATATGCTTGAAGGAACAACTTTAAATCTCATAGATAATTGCTAGTTTTATGAAAATAGTGCGAGGTATGGTGGTGTTTTTTATATATTATTCACTTATGTAAAAGTAATAAGAAATTCGCATTTTATAAGAAATAAATCTCTTAAATAGGGTGGAACATTTTACCTATATCATTCTAATATTAGTTAGATCGATAATTGTATTTTTGAGGGAGAAAGCTCCTAGTAAGGTGGAGTTTTATGAATGAGGTGATCCTGATTGTTTAATTTAACAAATTCATATATATATTAAAATGAAGCTGCTTAGCAAGGAGGATTCGCTTATGCAGAATATTTCAGCTTCGTGTAACTAGTAAAAAATACTACATTTAAAGCTAACAAAGCTTAATTTGGAGGAGTAATTTATTCTATTGACAACTCTAAAATATTTGATATTAATAATTCTAGGTTCCTGAATAACAATGCTACTTGATAAGGCGGAGCATTTTCTATACAGTATAATGTTTCCATAAATAACATAGAAAATTGCTTATTTTAAGAAAATAGTGCTTAAATAGGTGGCGCTATTTTTATAAAGGAAAACACTTAAATAAAAAGCATTAAAAATAGCTAGTCATTGCAAAATAGTGCTTTATTTAACGGGGGCTTTGCTTATTTATTCTATTATTCTAATATTTCTTATATAGAAAACTGCACTTTTTCAGAAAATAGTGCTAGGAATGGTGGGGTTTTATATCAATTTTGTTTTAGTTTTATCAAGAAAATTAGTAGTTCTATAATAACATAAAATAGCGCTATAGATGGAGGGTTTTTAAGCTAAAATTAATATGCTTTCATTTATAGAATAGATAATTGCTTAATATAGGGAAATACTGCTAATTAAGGAGGTGCCTTATATATAAATGATAAATCTTATATAGAAGTAATTAGCAATTCTTTGCTCATTGGCAATACTGCTTTTGATAAAGGTGGATTTCTGTTTTTATAAAATTCTATCTTCCATAAAATTCATAATTGTAGCTTCAGATAGAATTAGGCTTAATTTTATGGCGGTGTTTTTTACTTCTAAGATAGAATAAACTAATAGATATACAAAATTGAAAACTGCAGCTTTGAATAAAATATAGCTGATCATGGAAGTGTAGCCTACTTAGTTAAAGAAAGTGTCTATTTATCTAATTTAGGTTTCTTTGATAATCTTGCTCGCTATAATGGAATTATTTACTTAGAAAATTCAGAAGTTCTTATTTTAAATCCTACTATCTCAAATAATGCAGCACATTAAGGATCTTTCTTATTCAGCACTCGATCAAATGCTACAGTAGAAAGTATAATTAGCCATAAAAATAAGGCTTCTAAGTATGGAGGTGTCATTTATGCCTAGCAATCTTATTTAAAAATCTAGAATTCATTCTTTGATAATGACTAATCTTAATCTTATGGATCAGTAGTTTATTTATAGAACTCTACATTAGTTATGAATAATTGCTATTTAGAAGGTTATTTTAGCAGTGCTTTAGCTTTAGTGGATAGTAGTTTTTCAAACCTTACTTAAGTTATTTTTTCTAATGGAGTTAGCTAAAATGAATATGGATCTGCTATTTACTCTTATAACTCTTAGTTTAATATGTAGAACTGTAAATGCAAAGGATAGTAATCTTAATCAGGTTCTTGCTTAGCTATTTTAAACGATAAAGTGAGTTACTAATACTTTATTAAAAATAGCGTCTTTGAAAGTAACACTTGCTTATATAATGGAGGTGTAGGATACTGCTAGAACGGAAATATTACTTTCTATAGAAATATCTTTAGAGATAATAAAATAGAAGGATAATAAAAGTAGATATCTAAGGGAGGAGCTCTAAGGTTGCTTTGTGATAAGAAATAGATTTGCTAGTACAATATAGAAGAAAACTTCTTTATTCGTAATAGAATTATCAATCAGTTAGGTGAAGGAGGAGCGATTTCATTCCAAGGTACTTTTCCTAATTTTAATCCTGATTTGTAAAGTTCCATTTTCAAAGGTTTATATGTTAACAACTCTGCCTTTTATGGTAATGATTTATCTTCTTTTGCTTCTAATTTAATCCTCAAATTCTCTTATGAAAGTTAGCAAAACTACTAGGAGATAAAAGCATTACCAGGCTTTCCTATTCCAGACTTTTAGTATTAAATAATAGATACTTTTGGATAAATAGTTAGCACAGACTATACTTCATTTGCTTCTATTTATACAGATAAAGGGGAATTATCTGGAAAAACTCTAGCTGTTTCTTAATAAGGAGCCTTCTATTTCCAGAACATTATAATAAAGGCTAATCCTTTAGCTAACCCTTAGCTATTTTTGCATCTTTAAAGTGACGCTATAGACATTAATGATTTTCCTCCAAACTAAGATATAAAGTTAAACTTTTCTTGAGGAGTATAAGTATAGCAATGTCTTTAGGGCTAAATACTATAAGACAATACAATTTGCTTTAATTGTCTTTAAGAATAGTATTCCTTACATTAAGGAGATTTAGCTTGTAAGTGATGTATAGATGGTGCTAAATGCTCAGGTAGCGATTTAATTTCCCCAAAAGAAGGATATTGAAGAGAAAGTTTTGAAGCAACTAAAGCTCATGAATGTCCATTAAAAGAGGCATGTTTAGGCACTTAAGTAAACTAAAGCTATATAACAACATATCTAAAAGAATAAACTTCTGAATAAAGATAATAGCTAAGATTGAAAGTTAATTGGAAAGGAAACTGCAAAGAAGGCTATTAGGGAGTATTGTGTGATGTTTGCTAAAAAAATTGAATTAAAAATGGAAAAAATCAATGTAATAAATGTCTTAACCGAACGAAAACAACTGTTTTAGCTATAGTTATAATATTGGCTTTTATTAGTTTCATACTATATTTGGTTAAAGCATCACTTAATGCTGCTAAGAAAAATGAATCATATCAAGGAGTTTATTTCAAAATATTAACAAACTATATGTAGTTTTAAGGATTAGTTTAAAATTTTAAGTTTGAATGATCTGATATTTTCAATGATCTATTCTAAGTAAACCAGGCTTATAATTTAGCGACCTCTAACATTTTCAATTTTGATTGTCTTTATTAAGAAGATGAAATGAGATACTACAATAGATCAGCTACAAATTTAGTCTTACTTCTAATAATTCTTATTTTTACCTTTTTAATATTATGTTTATGATCCTTAATAAAAAGAGTAAGCTTTAGCAAATCAGTATTTATAACTGTTCTAAGTGTATCTTATTTCTAACTTTATCCTAATCTTGTTTAGACTATCTTTAATGCTTTTAGTTGCTACGAAATTTCAGATGAAACAAAGGTATTAAATGCTTACACTGATATAAAATGCTGATAAGGAACTCATTAGCGTTTTATTTTATCCTTTGCTTTGCCAGGACTAATATTGTATATATTTTTAGTTCCTTTAATAGTCAATTTATATCTTCTAAAGAACAGGTAAAGCATAAAATCCATCTTAATCAAATCATAATTTGGTTTTCTAGTGACAGGCTACAAAGAAGAATATTACTTTTGGGAATTAGTTAAAATGTAGGAAAAGTTAGTAATACTAGCAATATTTGTGTTTCTTTAGAAATAAGCACTATTTTTGTAATTTCTAAGCTTAGTTTTGGTTTTATTAATTTCTATCCTTCTATAGAAAAAATGTAATCCTTTCTTTACCAAATAGCTAAATTACTTAGAAGAAGTTTACTTATACATCTCTATGTTTATTGTTCATATAGGATGCTATTTTCAGTCAGAAGATAGATATAAAGCTATTGAAATACTAGCCTTTATAATCCTAGTTGGTGCTAATGCTTACTTTTTTATCAATTGAACTTACTAGTTAATAAGTTTCTTTGCAAGCAAATCTTAAATTAAGTCTATAAAATTTTATTCTCTTTTAAGTTGCTTCAAAGGAAGGTTAGATCTAGAAGAATGGACAAACAAATGAATAGAGAAAGAAAAAAAGTAGAAGTTAGAGTAAAGGAAAAAGAGAAGATGAATATGATAGTTATTGAATAAGAAATAAATAGATAATCAAAAGGAAGAATTCTATGACTTAACCTTATAAAATAAAAGAAACTAAGATATATAAAAATATTTTGAAAGCAAAGATATTTGTTAGTTAAAGCAAATTGAGTGGATTTAATTACTAAATAAGGATATCCAGCAACTATATTTGTAACTGTTACAAAATGAGATACTTACTACTTAAGAATATTGGAATGAAAGAATTAGCTAATTCATAGAATCTTATAAAGGAATTTAATAAAATTAAGGTGATAATGAAATTGATGGATCTAAGTAAAATATCAATTAAGAAAGTTTAAAACTGAAAATTATTAAAAAATCTTAAATTTAATAAGTGCCTAAACAATCAATCAACTTGAAAAGTTTTCACTATACTTAATAATAAAACCTTCAAAACAAGGAAAATAGTGATATACTTTGTAATAAAAAACGTTAACGAAATGAAGAAATGAATGAAACTTTTAGTTAAGAAGAAGAACAAAAAAATAAAGAAACAAAATTCTCCCAGGGAGATTAATAAAATTTTTTTAATAGTTAATCATCATATTATTAATATCTAGATGAAACTTTAAAAGAAGAAGAGGATGGCAAGCAAGGACTTATGACATTCAGAGTAAAAGAATGAGAAATATATAAATTTATGATTAAACTTATCTATCATTTAACTTCTTAGCCTTACTATCATCATCTTTTATATTTTACAACAATTTTTTATCTCCATAGATATAGTAATAAATAGATCTTTAAAAGGTAATCTGTCAATAGATACTAAATATACTTTATATTGATAAATGAATCAATGTTTTAATATCTTAGAGTAAAAGAATGCAATCAAAATAAACAGTTAAATAGAGATAGATTTATAAGATTGATAGACAGTTATCTACTTAGATTATCTTTATAAAGCTTACCTTATTGAATTACCCAAATTTAGATATAATTTAACCAACTTTTAGTTTCTTGTTTTAGTCTAACATCATGAGTATACATTCTTAACTATTATCAAATAAGGCTAAATTTTAATAAACTACTACTTTGATTCATTTAGTATTAAAATTGTTCTCAGTTATTTCTAAAATATTCTTGTCAAGTTCTTGTGAAAAACATTGTTGAGAAATAATTAACGAATTATCTGTCTTCCAAATCACTATATTAAAAATAAAAGATAAAGGGTAAAAGGAAGATGAACATATCTACAAGTTAGAATTTCTTTAGAAATAAAGAAAGTTTAATGAAGTATTTAAATGGGTGTTTGCATTATATAATAGCATGTAATAAAGATTTTCAAAAAGTGGAGATTTAAATGCTTGGTTCATAAAAGGCTTAAACAATATAAAAAGTAAATCTTTAATCAATATATCTAAGAAGCTATTTTAGTCAGTTAAAAGCACCGTATATCCATATAATTATTCACTTCTATATACTTTGAGAGTCTAATTAAACTTTTTAATTCAAATGAACTTAATAAAATCTATTAATGACAATATAATTATTGCAGTTAGTAAAAAGGAATGAATAATCGGGTAAAATAAGATTTGAAGTAGCTGCTAGTAAATGAAGTGTAATATAAAGAATAAATCACAGGATAAAAATCAGTATTAGCTTAATATATAATTAAGCTAATATATCATAGCTAGAGAATCATGCTTTATTTAATTAATACCTTTCTTAATTAAAAATAAAGGTTATTATTCAAATGCTTATTTCCTAATTTCATTTAATTAAATTTAGTAGATAGATTAAAAATAAAGTTCATAGACTTGATAATAAAGGAAATACTAAAGTCATTTCATTTATTCAGTAAGTGATTATAGAATACTATTTTTGCTTATATATATAAAGGATAATTTAAGCAAGATTAGAGAGAGATAAGTTTTATTAAAAAGCTTAGAATCTTAAATCTAGTGCTTAATCAAGCAAATATTAAAAGTAAGTTGCAAGATTCCTTTTCTTTTGCTTCTATAAGTTTTGCTGCTTTATAATTAATATATTCAATTAGCATGTTATCAAATTTAAGAATACAGACTTAATTTAATTAACTAAAACTTAAAATAAGAAGGTGTTGATTATCAATATAGTCGATCTTTAAAACTCAAAAATAAAAAAACTCACTAAGAATCAAGAAAATGCATATAAAGTTTCAAAAGAAAAATCAAAGATATTATACAAGATAAGTGTTAATTTACTAATAAAATAATTAAATAATTTGAACTGATAACGAAGCTTCTAAATTTGTTTAAAAGGTGTAATTATCTAAAATTGAACTGATACTACTATTTTAGAAATAAAGGTCTCTCATTCTACTAATAGGCAATTTAATTTATTTTAAGTAAAAGTAGCTACTTTAAAGCAGAAATAGTTCCTTAAGAAAGAGACTAAAAGCAAGGATGTTTATTTAAAGAAAGTTATAGAAGCATAAAAGAAATTTGATTTTTAAATCTGAAAAAAATCAGAAAAGATGTAGTATGATTCTATTCAATAATAAGATGCAAGCATTGAATCAGTTAAACATAAATTATTCCCATCTTCAATTACAAAAATACATATAAACTATCTGAAATGTTTCCATTAAATCACTAAGAAGTATTAAACAGACTTAAGCATATATAATTATGTATTATATTATAGTTATATATTTTGTCTATAGTAATTAGTTTTATTATACTCATCTAATAACCTTTGAAAGTAAGTTTAAATCTAATATAATAGAAAGAACTTTAAATCATTAAGTTAAAATTCTATTTAAAGACTAATTTTAAAATTTTAAATTGTCTGCTATTTATCAAAGAATTTAAATAACTTGGTATAATTAAAATTAATACAATTAGAGGGAAAGTAAGCTACTCACTTTTTTAAGTCAAATAGCTATATATGATTGATAATAAGAGAAGAAAATAAGAAGTGAGCAATAATTAAAATATGTAGAACGTAAAAAATAAATTTGGATATAGTAAATAATTAAAAGATAAAAGGATTTAGAAAATCAGGCTAAAAATAATATTCTATCGCTAAAATCTGTAAAAATAAAATTATTTCTTGAATGAAGAAGCTTTAATATTTGAAAATAAGAGTAAGCTTAAAATTGAAGGAAAAATTCATTAATTTAAAGATTTTTAAGAGGATTAATTTAAAAACTTAGTATCAAAAGGAATTGCAAGAAGTGTATTTAACATAATGCTTTATACTTATTTTTAATTCTTTCTGATAATTCATTTAAATAATTTCATAACTCTTTGATTATTTTAAGTATCTTCAATGCTTCATTTTTTCTTAAATAATCTAGTCATTTTAAAAATTGATATACTTTAAAGTATAAATTTTGACTAACTTTTATTGTCTTCTAACTCTTAATTAAAGCTGAATAATTTATAGCAATCATCTACTCATAAAAATTTAATTCTAGAGTCTTTTTTCTATGATTATAATTTGATTTTCTAGTTCTTATTTTAATTATTATGATATTTATACATAATTTCAAGTTGCAAAATGTATAAAGTTACCTGCATTATTAGTGACTAAATCTATAAAGTTTTTATTTATTGATGTTATTAATTTTGGAAGATAACAGAGAAAAGTAATTGAATAGTTAATTTCTTCTTAAAATGACGGGATAAAAATTTGTCTGTTATTGCTCCTTTAATTATTCACATTCCTTAATTCTATTTCCTCCTTTTTAATAGTGAAATTTAAAATTTTGGTTGCATGCAATTTTCTTTATGCTAACTAAAAGAAGTTTTGGTTGCTAAAATGATTTCGTCTTATTATATTTAACAGAAAATTTAAACCTTATCTATTAGATTTATACATAAGAAATTAATAGTTTTAGTTATTTTCAAAACTACTTTCTTAAATATTTTATATATGTAATTTGAAAGAGAAGCAATTCTTTAACTGTAATCACTATGGTTTTGAACAAGGAAATACTCTTGGTGCGAAGAATAGTTTAAGAATAGTGGCAGGAGCCAAACATGACAGAAATGGAGATATTAGGTAATGCTAAAAGCGAAAGATGCCAAATGATAAAATTTCTTGGGCAGCACTCCATCATAGTGCTATTGGAATACAATATTTGCAAAGTAGTGCAATCACAAGACTAATTTTAAATGAAAACTCTTAAAGACTTAAAAAATTAAATTTAAAGAGCTGCGCGCTATTGATGTGCTACGCGTTCTATAATCTAAGTTCTTTTTTACATTTGGAGAAGCTGAACTTATCTATAATTTAAAATGATAGATAAGAAAAGATTTCTAATATTAAAGTCTTATAATTTTTTAACGAATTTCAAAGTTAATCTTATAAGCATTTATAAATTTTAATCCGCTTAATGAGGGTTAATTTTCAATTATTAGTAATATTTTTAAAATATAATGGGTTTATAAACCAAAGTTAAGATTTAATTTATTATTATAATAAAATTTATATATCGGCCGCGGTCTGAACAATTAGTACATAATATAGTGCAGTCTATACTGTATTCAGAGTAATCTCGCACTAGATGCCACCATGAGGAAAACTAGAAAAACTCAGAAGAGACAAGTCTAACTTGCCCGAGGGTTCTCACTAGTATAATGAAAGTTTGATTGAACCAGCCTGCTAATGACTTAATTACTGATTATTATTTGGATCTTATTCAAGAAGACTGGAGCATTTAATTCTAAATTCGAGAATAATTTTTAATAAGTAGATTCCTCATTCGGAGAAGCCAGTTTGACTTATTAGACGACTAGAATGACAACATGGAGTAAGATAGTACTTTTTAATAATAATATTGAAATAGCTGCACATAAACGTGATGCTACGTAGTCTATAATAATATTTATTTAATTATTTATTTATATTTAATCAAAATTAGTATTAATAAATTCCTTAGCTAGAGTCTTTATTGTTTAATACTTAATTGTAAAACTTATTAAGTATTCTCTATTTTTAACTTGGATAGAATTTATCAATTATTTTAATTTCTTTTGATAATTAAGTTTTATAATATCTGTATTATTTTTCTTTAGCCATTCAATGCAAATTATTTAACTTTTGAATAAAGTAGATAAATAAATACCATACTTAGTAAATATTATTAGGTTAAAAGATCAATAGTTGATTTTTATAATAATATGTACAAATTTATCAATTTTAAAGCTATTTTTACTTAATAAATTAGATTAAGAATTAAAGGCTAAAGTAGTGATTTGCTTATATTCTTTCTTAATCTTCATACTTATTTTTATTTCTTACTCTTATTCTAAATAAATTATTCCTCTTCCTAGTTCAGATTTATATTGATATAAGGATAATTAACTATTAAAATGATTATTAAGCCAAAACCAACTATAAAAACTTTATTTTGCAACCAATTATTTAAAAAAGCTCTTTTGTTTGTATATTCTTCTTTAAGTAACTTTAAATGCATTGATTTTTATTCTACTTTAATCAAAACTTTCTTTTGTTATCATTTCTTAAATATTTTAAGTTTAAGTAAATATACTAAACAATAAAAAAATCCTTCTGCTATCTATAATGATAGCTTTCTTTCTTTTTATTTAATTTAAATTATAAAATTAGACAAAATGCTAGATTACTAGATTTTATTTTTAGTTCTTTAGTGAGATTTATGTTTTATATCTCGAATTACTTTAGAAGCTTTTATTCTTTTATTCTAGTATTTTGCTCTATGTTAAATGCATATTAGAGCTTAGCTTTATTTGATATGAATACTTAAGAAACTTAATGTTTGAGTTTGTTAACATCTTTCTTAGATTCTGATAAAGGAATTCTGTCTCCTTTTCTTTAAACTAGAATACAGAGAGATATAAGAGAATTTCTTCTCTTTTACAAGTAATTTTACTGAGCTATTTTAAGCGGATAAGCCTCAAAAGTAAATATTTATTTATTTCCTTTGGCAGTTAATAGAGCAGCATTTTAATATATTAGAAATGGATCATATTAATACAGGTAGAAACTAATTGCGATCTTGCTAGCTAGTTTTAAATATAGTCTTTATAGTCCTAAATTAATTTCTAATTCTTTAATTTTAAGCTTCTATCAGTAGTCCTTCTAATAAATTTAGCTATTAATTGGTTATTTTCCAAAATTCATTAAATACCTTGAAAAAACCCTGGCATATTCATAGTTAAGTCTAATTAGTAATTTTCATAGTCAAACTCATTAAAGATTCTTGTCAAATAGCTTTATCATGCCTAATTTAAAGATACTATTCAAAAAGCTTCAAATAAAGTAAGGATTATAATCTGCTTAATATCTGCTAAGAAGATAAATCTTATTAGTTATAATTCTTATGCTCCACATTTTATATAAGATAACTAGGATCTAGTTTACTGTTAGATTCTTTTACTGTGTTAAGATCTAATTATAGTAACTGTACTAAAGAACCTTAGAGTGCTTTTATAGCTTTATTTTAGTGCTTATCTTTTGCTTACTATTTGCCTAAAATGGACTTTTAGTCAAAAGCAAAGTTAACTATAGCATTAAAGGATAAATAATCTAAAGTTATGAAACTAGTAAATGGTATTACAGAGAGTAGTTATAGAAGGTAGAAGCTAATAATAGACAGATAGAAAAAGTACATTTTTGATTATTAGAGGAATATCAGAAAGTTCAATAAAAGGTGATAAAAATCTAGAAAGTAAACTTTAGGTTTAAAGACTTGAATCCAATCTCCTAGTGAAAAAGAAATGATGACATTATAGTGCAATATATTAAATACTAGAACTACTTATAAGTAATCTAATATTATAAATTAAACTATATCTATATATATTAAAATCATTATTACTTGCACTAGAATATTTAATCTCAAAGATATGAATCTAATGTTGCTTTAGAAGTTACAATATAAAATCAAGCTACTATTATTTATTAGATCAGGGTTATATGGATGTATATTTATAGATGAGCAAATTTTAAGAAAGCGCAGTTTATAATTTGCTAAATAAAAGAAACCTTTTTTAAAAGAATAGAAGCAGTTGATGATTTAAGTTTGCTCTAAGTATATAAAGACATGTTAATGGTAAAATATTTAAAAGCTGTTTAATAGATAGAAAATTAAGGAAGATAGTTATCAAAGTAAACTTAAATACACTAAGCTTAAAGTAGCTCTTTTAAGTATTGTAATACAAATTTTCTTTAAGAAACAAAAAAAATGCAAATGAATGCTTTAAAATCTGTAAGGTTAAAAAAGAAAAGATCGATTATAAGAGATAATAAAGATATATATATGACTAACAAAATTTACCAAGCTTAAGCAATAAATAGATATAACAAGTATTTTATAAACTTAATCTATTATCTAAATAGAGTGCATAACTAAATATAACTATAAAGATATGCATAAGGATGAGGAATAAAGTAAGCTTATTATCTACCTCTACATTCAAACTTAATAATTAATTTACCAACTTAAATAAATTAAAGCTTCTTCACAATAAAAAAAGCACATTATATATATCTGAGATAAATAGATCTGATAGCAAGGATTTCATAAAATAAATAATTTATTTCAGAAGATTCTCTAAAATAATATAGATAGATCATAAATTTGTCTTAGAACTAAGTTGATTTAAAAATTTATATTATAATATTAGATATAAAAGGAATAAATCTAAACTTTCATCATAATTTTATAATTAAACAAATGTCAAAACTAATCTTCTTTGGACCTGTTTCCTTAGTCTTGCCAAATAAGGAAAAAATTCAGTTTGATAAGAATCCTTAATCGTTTGAAGAGTTAGAATAACTAGTTTGAAAGTTTAAAAGTGTATATGGAGCTCTATCGTTTTTCTATGTTCTGAAATAAGGATAAAGTTAGGAATTCATAGTAGTTTAAAGTGATGCTAATCTTAAAGCAGCATATGAACAAGCTAGCACGGCACTTGAACTGCTAAGTATTCAAACTTTGTGGATAAGTTTGAAAGGAGATTTTTGAACCGGCCAATACGTTTTGGCCACTCCTGACTTTTAAAGTTTCTAGAAAGTTATAAAGAACACAGGATAAACTACTATAGATGAAAAATCTTTAGTTTTGGAATTACAAGCAAAGGATAATTAAATAGTAACTATCAGTAACGATCAATAATATCAAAACCTATTTTAGTAAAAGGCTCAATATGAAAACAATGGAATGATTAATTGCCAAATTAAGATTATCAATGCTTTAAGTCCTATCTAGCAAATTAATCCTCCTAGTATTCAATAAGAAACTAATTAATTTAACCCTCAATTCAACTTATAAAATTAGATTAAGATTCCTCAAGGTAACCCATATAATTAGGATCAAAAAGAGCAAAATCTTTAGCCTTTGCAACCAAACTTAACCTAATAGAATCAAAACACTTTTTAAAAAGAGGCTTTATAAAATAATCAGTTTAACCAATTAAAATAGCCAGAAATTCCCCCATATACCAATCCATAGAATTTTACATAGCAAACTTTCCAATAAAACTAGCCTATTCTAAACTATTAAAGCAACCAATTAAATTAAAATTTGCAAACAAAACAAGTAAATACGTTTAGCAAGGAATCAAATGTTTATGGCAACTTTTAGAATGCAAATTAGTTAAGCAATTAGATTAACTTGACTTAAGATTATTCTCAATTTGGATAGCAGAATTAGTCCCAAAATAAATAGAATATAACTTCACAGATAAATTAATAATAACACTAGAATATTCAAGCATTACCCGCTCAAAATTTAGAAGAAAAAAACCCTATTGGAGTTTAATAATCAGTTTGGTAGATATAAAATTCTATTCCTTTAAATTAAAAAAACTAAACAAACACAAACACTAATCCTAAAACTAGTTAAGAATAAAAGTAATAGGGAATTAATTGGTATTAGAAGCTAGAAGAAGTGTTTTAGTAACAGACTAACACTCTTTTGGACAAACTTTAAAATATGTAATAAAGAATAGATTAATTAGAAGCTCAAAATCTTCAATTGAACTAAGTATTGCAAAACTAGATAATGAATTAGCTATAAGATAAAGATTTTCAATAAATTTTTACTTAGAAACTCTATTAAAGTTTAGATCCACATTTAAAAAATATGGCTATGTTCTAGTAAAAACCTATTTAAAGCCAAGTTATTTAGCCTAATATAATTTAGTAAAATTAGATGTATGAAGCTGAGATTTAAACGTTACAGTAAGCAAGGCCTTATTTGTTCCCTGGGGAAAAGATTAATATTAGTTTTTAGATACGAAATATAAGCTAATAGGACTGGATGCCTAATACAGTTATATTAAAAATCAAGTAAGTTGATTGATGCAACTTCGTAATATAAAACTAAGTATCTCCAGGTTAAGTATATAAGCAAGATTCATGGGAAATTCCATCACCATCTATTCAAGCAGAGTTTTATTAGTAGGAAAATGTTAAAATATAACTAGATATTTTTGTTGAAAAAGACGAAAGAAAAATAAGTGACATTAGCATCTGTCAATTAAATATATAATAACCTTAAGTAAACATGATTTACCAGCCAGTGCCTTCATTTAATGTTGGATAGAATGTGCAAATCACATTAAAGTTTAATAGCACGTATAACTTTTAATGGCCTTTAAGTATCCTAAAATGTATTGAAGATTAAAAGGTGAAATTTTCAGTTCCAAAAGTAAATCAAGGTCAAGTTTTTGATGTCATGCTTAATTTTCCTCCCCATGAATAAGTAGGTAAATTCAAAAAAACATTCCGCTTTTGTCATAAAGAAGCACTTTTTGGTCCTGTTATCGAGGTGAATTATGAGGTGATTTAATAGGTGATTTAGTAGATGACTTAATAGGTGCCTTAATAGGTGACTTAATCAATGACTTAATAAATGCCTTAATAGATTTCTTAATAGATGCCTTATCAGGTGACTTAATAGGGGACTTAGCAAGGGACTTAATAGATGCCTTATTAGGTGACTTAATAGGGGACTTAACAAGGGACTTAATAAATGCCTTAATAGATTTCTTAATAGATGCCTTATCAGGTGACTTAATAGGGGACTTAGCAAGGGACTTAATAGATGCCTTAATAGATTTCTTAATAGATTTCTTAATAGATGCCTTATCAGGTGACTTAATAGGGGACTTAGCAAGGGACTTAATAGATGCCTTATTAGGTGACTTAATAGGGGACTTAACAAGGGACTTAATAAATGCCTTAATAGATTTCTTAATAGATGCCTTATCAGGTGACTTAATAGGGGACTTAGCAAGGGACTTAATAGATGCCTTAACAGATTTCTTAATAGATGCCTTATCAGGTGACTTAATAGGGGACTTAGCAAGGGACTTAATAGATGCCTTAACAGATTTCTTAATAGATGCCTTATCAGGTGACTTAATAGGAGACTTAATAGGGGACTTAATAGACGAAAATGATAATATAACCCTAAGAAAGCGTAGAAGAGATTTTCAAGAGATATAATCTGTCTCAAGAGTTAATTCGCGAAATACAAAGTACCTTTAGATTCGCAACAAATCTAAAAGGGTAAGAAGAGAAGCTCGTAAAATTAAGGCTTGAATGTAATAACAACTAGGATTTTCTAGCAAAGCTTATACAGCTTAATGCTCAAAATAAGGTGTGAGAAAAAACTTAATTACATTTAAACTTTTGATGTTCTTCTTTAATCTAAGCAAACAAATAGCATCTTAATATACTCTTTAAAAAATCTATTATCATCACATTATCTTATCACTTTAAAATAATTTAACTCTTAAAATTTAAGGAACTAGCTATGCAAAACAATAAAGAATTTCTACTTTAAATAAGTTTCTAAGCTCGAATAGGAACTTTAATATGAATATATCAAGTAAACAGATAAAGAAAGAAAGCCATTTAAGCTTTAGAAAATCTTAGCATTTTAATATGATAAGTGCTAGATATTATAACAAATAAGGCTTTTTTTAATTAAAGTATATAAAATTAATACTGCTAATTCTAGAAAAATAAACATTCAATTAGAATAGAAAATAGCTTAGTAATTATTTAATGAGGCAAAAATAGGAATAATGAGTTTTAATAAGCTAGTAATATTATCATAGCTTTTCTATCATCTTTTGATTGATGTAATTAAATCAAATTGAATGAAAATTTAAATAGAAAGGAACTTAGAGTAAAAGTAATGTACTACCTTTATAGATTTAATCCAAGTTAAATAATTATATAAAGAAAGAATTTTTCATTTTAGTATGAACAACTCACTCAAAATGCTTAGGCTAAATTTTCGTTTCCTAATCTACATCTACTTAACTAAACTATCCGTTTTGAAAGTCGATTTTGTAGCTAACTTCTTCCCAGCTTCTGACATTACTTTTAGCTTAATAATTTTATTCAGAGTTAAAATTACTAGATGTAAGGTTATTTTCTTTTAATGTACTTAGAGTTTCTTTAGTGGATGGAGTTGACCTATTATCCCAATTCTTGTCAGATGCAGATGGTGTATAAAAATTCTTGTTCAACTATTTAAAACTAGAAACCTCTTGTTCAATCTCATTTTAGTTGTCTACATCAATATCAAAATCATCAAAATTCAGTTACTTTGCGCATTCTTAAGCATTAATATACAAATCCTCAACTCTATTCTTTCTAGGAGCTAGCTTAATATTCTACCTCATGCTAGGACACTTACAATTAGGAGTTTTCAAGCTCTCACTAGTCTAAACAGCTTATAGATATTACATTTAATGTATAGATAAAAAATAAAAGTGCTTATGTAGTAAATGCTTAACTTAATATTTAGAAAATTGCCTTCTTAGTGTTGAAAATATAGTATTCTATAAGTAAATTTAGAAACTAGAAATTAATATTATAACCTAAGAAAATGCTAAATAAGTTTAATTTATGAAAGTATAATCAAAGAATAGATGATATTGAAAGCCTTTATTTAACTATTTCCTTCAGTAAGTTTATACTTTAAATCTTGGTATCTATCTTTTTATTTTAAGGGTAAACCATTGTAGTATAATATACTCATATATAAGCTTTAGATTGTGGCTAATATAGCACAAATTCAATAATAATAAGCAATAAGATATATATCTTTAACTAAGCAAAAATACTTATAATTACTATTATTTCATTTTATATATCAAAATACCTTTCATAATAATATAGCCAACTAAGAATTTAGTATAAGAAGCGTTCTGTTTAAATGAAGCTTTGACCATTTTTTAATCTATTTATTGAAAAATAAAATAGACTTCTCTATTATCTAGGCTTGTTCTTTTTTAATTACTTCAATTGCCTATTTTTTAAAGAGAATCTGTTTAAAAACTGAAATAGCGCAATATTTATGCAAAGTAAAAAAGACAAAAAACGAGATAAAATCTTAATAAAGAAGGGGAGAGTAAGTTGGTTTGAAAGAGATCTGATAAGGGGAGTATAGAAAGGCTCAGTTAAGATTATGAAGTATTAATTATAAATAGATGTATAGCAAAGTTATATCATAGTCTTTCTGTAAGCTTTGCATAAACTTTAAGTGTTAATCGCTTATTTTAGTACTTTTTGCTTCTTTCAAGTTTTCATAACTTTTTTGTCTTTTAAAATAATGGAAGAGTAAACTTTTGCCTTAACTTAAGTAGGATTATCAGGAAAAAAGCCTCCTTAGCCCCAAAGTGGTAGAAATCTATTTGGACGAACTTTAAGTAAAGAAAAAACACCAGAAACATTAAAACTTCCTCCTCCAACAAAGCCCTAGCAAACCATTACTTCTAGTTCTTTGTAACGTCCAAGACCAAATACAGTAGGAAGACCTAATACAACTTTACAAACTCACAGAAACCTTCAAATTAAAAGACAATCAAAAACGTCTTAAGGAGAGAGAAAACGAAGTCTTAGTTCCGCACCAATGCAAGAGCTAATAAATAAAATGAGATCAGAAGTATAATAAGAGTTCTAATAGCTATATTCCTAGAGAAATCCAAAATAAATTCTAGAATCTATCAGAAGAATAGAAAGTGCGAAGCATATTCAACCTTCTTTGTTAGAACTTAACAAAAATTTAATGAATCAAAAACAAGTCTTTAATAAATATCATCACGAGCATCAGCTTAAAAAGGAAAAACTTGCAATGCTTAAAAACACATCAGATACTTTAACCTCAAAATCTTAAAGCAGCTAATTTTTATAAGAGCTATTAGAGCAGCTTGACAATAAGGTAGAATAGATGGATGATTTGCTTGAAGTCGAGCTATTTCAGACCTAACAAATATAAAACATGATACACAACAAGAAAGTTGATTAGTTACGATTCTAAAAATCAACGTAGGATATGAAGGTTAATATATAGCAGGAAAAGTACAAGTATCAGTCTAATGAAATGGAATAACATAAACTATATTAAAAGCTTAAGAAACTTAATTCTGAAAGCATGTGATATCAAGAATTGATAGAACGAAACAAAAAATAGTATTAATAAAAATACGAGTAAGACTGATAAATTTTAAAAGACAAACTTAAGTTTTCACAGATTTTTGAATTAGAATAAGCAAAAGACTAAGAACAGAGAAAGAAGAATTTGAAGTTTCTTCAGTAGCAGTATGATCATGAATTAAAGCTAAAAGAATAAGATGAAGAAGTACTTGAGAAAGAACTTAAGAAGAATGAAGAATATATTATAAGATAAGAAAAATTGTTTCATCGTATTTAAGAAGTGACAAACGTACGAAACATATAGGAAATGTTGCCACATTTAAATTATTTAAAAGAGACTGAAAAAAATCTACAGTTATAAGCAGAAATGCTCTAATAGTAAATAGTAGAGCAAAGATAAGATCAACAGAAATTATAATCCTCTTTGTCTTAAATGAATTTCAATGTTACTTCTAAAGATAAGACAGAGGAACTCAAAAAGAGTATAGATATTGCACAGATGGAGTAAATATTGACCTAGAGAAATAGATCTTTAGAAGATAAAGAAGTTTTAGTAGAAAAAATTGAAGAAATGCTAGCAGCCGCTACTAGTTGTATTTCAAGGTTACTTTATCAATTGTAAGATGGACAAGAAAGTCTATAAATTAAATCAATCAATATATGTGACCATCTTAGTGAAGTAGGTCTTCGATTGGAGAGAATGTTATTTGCAATTAATCGAAACGCTCAGATACTGCGAAACGAAAGCATTAATACTGTAATGTTTCATTGTAGGATTTTGTGCATACACGCCCTCCAGCATATATGAATTTAAATGAAAATTAATTTAAACAAGAAAAAGGTGAAACCTTAGAAGATTCAGCTGAAAATTTGCTTTCAGTAGATTTACATTAGGATGAAGAATTTTAACAATTGTTAAAAAGCAAAGAGGGTTTAAAAGAGAAAAGTAAATTGAATAAAGTCAGCATTGAAGTAAACTCGCCAAAAAGAAAGTGATTTTGTACAATATCTAAAAATAATTAACTTTGTTGCTTTTTCAGATTAAGTCTTTAGTCTACTTCAACATATTCACTATTACTAACATAGCCAGCATAACTAAATTTAAGATCTAATAGATAGATCTATCTATTTAAATCCCTAAGTTCATTGAAATTTAAAAAACATTAAAAATCCTGTAAGTGAAACCGAAGTTTTTAGATTGATCTCATTAAAAAAAAAATTCTAAATTTTAAAGCATAAAAATCTTAAAATCTCGAGTACTTTAAGATTAAAAAGTATATAACCAATTTAAAAATTGATATAGTAAAAGTTAATTTATATAATATCTCCTTATATTCTTTATGCTCTAACTTAATATAGTTTAAAATGAATTCCAGTGATCTTAGATCATTACTATTCTTAATAATTTCAACTAAGAACAAATTTTAATAATATAATTTTTTTTAATGATAGTAAATTTCATTGTATTGGCTATCATAAGAGTAAATCCTAAAATATAATGTTGCTTTGCTTTATCTCAAGAATCAATTAAAGAACTTACTGTTAAACTTATTCTCTTTAAATTAGAGTCGCAATCAGAAGTTGAGTTATTGCAGCTTTTGTCCTCGAAGAAAATTTATAATATCTTTTTGATAATTGATTCTAGGTATGTTCTTACCCTTTAAGATTTAAAGATATAAATCATATCACTTCCTTCCATCTATTAATCTTTAAGTTAATAGTCTCTAATAAATTAAATTATTTAACCTCCCCAAAAAATAAGAAAAGAGAAAAATATTGATCTCATATAGAAATGCCTTCCAAAAATAAAGGCAGAGGAGAAAAAGCATAAGTTAAGCCAGTTAAATAATTAGGTAGTTTTAATAAAGTAATATTTAAATCCTAAGAATTATAATATTTAAATAAATAATCATATAATAATGTAAGCATACTAGCCTATTTAAAAATAATTCAAACTGATAAATCAAGGCTGCTATGACTATTCTAGTATTAGAAATCAATTATTATAAACAAGTTCATTTTCTAACTGTATTCTCTTGATTTCTTGATACACTACATCCACTGAAAATTCTTTCCTTCTATTTAACTTTTTGCTGAGGCTTTTTCGTGGCGCTTTATTTCTAGTTAATCAATCCTTCCCATCCTTTCACTGCATTACCTATATTCTGGGTAGATTCTAGATACTAAGTTTCCATCTAATAAATCTAGTCTTCTACATTTTAAAGTTCATCCAGCAGCTATTACTTTCTTTCTTCCATTTCTTGCAAGATCTTGCTCTGCATATTACTAAATTATAATAATTAAATCTTTTATCCTTATTAAATAAACCTATTATGATGCCCTTTAATAATAACCTCATATCCTATTACCAGAATTATAAGAAAAATCCTTTCTTTTACTTTAGTTTAAGCAAACTAAGCTAAATTAGATATTTTAATCATCCTATACTTTTATAAACTTATTAGAATTAGCATCTACAAGCTACTAGCTTAGCTATTTAGTAATATAAACACTTCATTTTATATCTATTTAACTCAATTATAGCAGAGATATTTGGAATCAAGGTAAGCATGTCATTTGCATGGCTCATTAATTGAACTTTAATTGTTCTAGAAGAGGAAGTGCTTCGCATTAAATAATTGCTTTTATGAAAATTTAAAACTAAATGAATTGGTTCAATCGAATTAAATTAATCTCTATATTATAAATTGAAGATTAAGAACTTGGTAAGTAAATTGAATGAGTATTCTAAATGCAAAGAGACTCATTTTTTATATTCTATTTTTATAACTAAAGTTAGATTTAGAGATACTAATTATAGCAAGAAGTCAGTTAATGAGTTCTAAGCATAATTAAAGAAACTACTCTCTATATAATATTGCTATCTTCTGAAAGCTAAGCTAAAGAATTTCTATATTAAGCTTAGATTAATAAAATCTCAAGCGTTTATTTAAATTTCTCTCAATTAAAAATTTTAAACTTTTAATCAAGTTAAAACATAAACTTATATAACCAAAATAATATCAATTAGTTATTGGTTTAGTATCTAAATATTGATATAGCAATTCTATATAATGGCCATGCGAATTTTCAATGCGATGGCTTTTTAACTCGCTCTAATTACAAACAAACAGAAATATTCTAAAAATTAAAGTGCTGGAGAGTAAATAAGAATATTATAATGAAAATGAAAATGATAATAATAAGGACTTTAAATTGATTTCTTGGCTTAGTAATATAGTATTAGTTTATATTATATGTTTAAGCATTCTTTTTCTATGTTGCCTTGGAAATAAATTACTCTTTATATAATATGCAAAAAATAAATTTAGAAGTAATATATAAGCTAAATTTTCTATTTATGCCTAGAGTAATTTTAAACTAGTGAAGTCATATATTTATCTTCTATTGTTGCCTGCTTATTCATAGCCTTATACTTTTATGTGAGAAGTATAAAGCAATATATTCTCTTATTCTAAAGGGATCTTCATTACTTATATTACTTTTGCAGTTTGAGGAATAATAATTTTGATGATGTCAAGATATAATATAAATAAAATAAAAGGGCTTTTGATAAACACTTGGTAAGAATTAAAGAGAAAGTTATAGTCAGTTGAAAATTCTAGTTCTTATTAGTTATTTTTTTTACTGATAAACTATCCAATCATTTAAGTACTCACAACTCTACAATCCAACCTATAAGATATTTGGTTTTTAGATAAATACCTACAAAATAGTATAAAAATTTATCTTAAGTTAGATTAGATTTAATTAATTTTATGAATGCTTTATAGAACTAAAGACTCAATTGTCTTTCTTATGAAAATCTAAGAAGAAGATTAATTAATAAGCAACTTAAAATACATCCATTATATCCTTCATTTCTTTGTCATTTTAGTTTCTTGTCTTTTTTTTGCTTTGATTTTTAACTCTTAATGCCCTTGAGTTTTAATTGAGGTTAAATGAAGCTACTATTCTCTGCTTGGCTATTATCCTGACTTATCCCCATCTAATTTTTCACTTCTTGTGGATTTACTTGTACTTATAGATTAAGCCTCACTTTTTGGCTTCGCTTTAGCTTTGTTTGGAATATTTAGCTTTTTTTATTTAGAATCAAAATCTCTCTTTTACTCTATTTTTGTCTCCTCTTCAATCACAGATTGACCTTTTTCGTTTTCTAACGACTAGTCTACCTTACGCTTCTTATAAAGGTTATTATCACCAAGTTTAAGTTCAGGTGCCTTAGCCTTCTGTGATATAGCTTGCAATTGCAAGTATTTCATTTCTTCAGATGTTATATTTTATACTTATATAGAGGCTCTTCCACAACAACTACCCATTTCAGTTTTAATTAAACATCGAAATAATCACTTTAGATCTAATTCTAATTAAATACAAATAGTGAGTTTAATCTTTCCAAAATAAGTACAAAGCATTAATCTCTTTTCCCTACTTTTCATATCTCTACTTCTTTCTTCTCAATATTAACATATATCGCTTAGAGGTATAACCTTTTATTATATCATCTTCTTATGTAAAAGCGTTAGCCTTCGTTAAAGATTAAATCTACTACTGAATACTAGTCTTATAGCCTTACTAGTTATCAGTATGATTTCCTTTTATATCATTAGCTTGCTTTACAGTAACTTGTCCTATTTACTTTATTTAAGAAGCATTAAATGAGTTATAATTGCATTGCTTTGTACGAATATATTCGAATGATATTATGTAAAATAGATTATAAACTTGTTATCCTTAGAATAAGCATTTAGCTTTAAAGGCAAATAAAGCTAGCTAGGTATACAATATTATCTAATCTTTAAGATTATTCTTCTGTTTTATTCTTCTAACTACTTTATTGAATAACTCATATGCTTTTGAAAAGTATTTAAGTATTATGCTAAGAATATGGTTTTACTGTATACTGAACTGATAACTTATAAATTATAGGATTCTATTTCCAGTTTAACTATTATGCTCTTTCAGTATCTAGAAAGAGTATTATAGTAGAAAATTAAAAATACTCATATTTTATCTATTTTTAAGGCTTTTAAATTACACCTTTATAGCTTAAGAATTATACAACCGCTTGTTAGGTTGCTCTTATAATGTTTATTAACTTTAAGTTAATTTCTAAATGGAAATATTTATGTGCTAATGCAGTTGGAACAGTAACTTTTCTAATTAAATAGTATTTATCATTTCTTAAATCATATCTTAATACCAGAAAACCTATAATACTATTGCTAGCTTGTAGCTCTATTTGTTATAATATACTAAAAGCTTGCTATTTAGGTTATATTCTTGTTTTATTATTCAATAAATAGTGTATTACCAAACTTTATTTTTACTTAGAGAAATAAACTGGAAATTACGTAATTCACAGAATGAACAAATATCATGCTTTAACTAATTCCTTTTTCACTGTGCTTCCATTACCCTTATAAGCTTTCTCTCTGATTTGATACTCCGTTTTAAGTTGGATAGCTATATGTTATTAAACTTAGTACTAAAATGATTAAAATAAGCTTTTTAGTAAGTAATAGTTGTAATTTAATTATCTCTAATGAGATATGGCTCAACACTCTGCTAGTTGATATAATTAAGCTAATCTGCTTGATTGTTAAATTAACTATAGACTGATATATATATATATATCTAGTCTATCTATGCCATCATCTTTATATACATAATTATTCTATCTTAAGCTTTCCTTATCAAATTGTGAGTAGCAAATCCTTTTAGGTATTAGGGATCTAATGCTCATTTAGATTTATTTAATACACATGGCAAAATTATTAAATCTAGTCTTAATTTAAAAAAAAGGAATTTTAAGTCTACAAGCTTATTAGTATTAGCCCAAGATAGAAATAACCATTTATAAGCAATGTAAGAAAGGCTAAATGATATTAGAAGATGATATCTAATACCTTCAATAAAGAGATAAATCTTAATTAAGGAATAGCATACTTAACTAATAGTATGAAGAACATAAACATTAATAATAACTATAATAGCAAAGAATAATTAAGCTAGTTTATTATATCTATTAATACTATCAAAATGCTAAAGCTTATTGGAAAACATTCATTTCGATAGCAGTATAAGAGATCTGGCAACTCTTGACCTAACTAGGCAATCAAAATGTTAATACCTTATTGAAACTAGAATGACTCTTAACTTTAGTTATATTAAACTAATTGTTAAGTACCTTTTTTATTTTAAATAAGATATAGGAATTAAGTAAGTTATCATGTAAGAAACTTCATTTACCTTATAATTAGCATTTAATCAAACTATCTCTTATATATAAAATATGTAAGCTAAATTAATCTGGATTAAATGCCTCTTTATTTATAATTTTAAAGACTTACTTGACTAGCTTTTAAAAGGTAAGGCCGTAAAGAAAGAATAACAAATATATATTAAGCTAGGCAAAATCTAAGGATTTTAAGCTAATTACTATGATCTAAAGGCTTATTTGATTAATGGTATGCCAGGTGAGGAATTATAAGGTTAATCTAGTTGATTAACTTAAAATGATCTTCAGTTAAATTTATACTTACTAAAATATCTCTCCAAATCTCTTGAACTTAACCAAAGCTTCTAAGTATAATATTCTTACTCATATTGAATAAAATCAGTATAGTATATTATCAGATAGATATAAACCATAACTCTAGTAGAGAAAAGCTCAGAAAAATTAATTTAATTGAGTTAAAATCACAAGAAATGGAAATACTTGAAAAGACTAATTAACTAATAAATACCATAAACTAAGTCCCAGAACCTAATGACTATATCACTATATTCAAATTAAATTTAGTCATTGTCAGCTATAAGAAAATTAGGGTTAAATATCAATAAGTTAAGTTGAATCAACAGGAAGAGATCGTTTAGTTTACTAGTAACACTTTCTAGTTTTTAAATCTAAAGTAGATTGAGAAAAAAGTTAGGAGGCTTGCTTATAATTTTGTTGTTTGGTGCTTTATTCTGCTTATGTGTGTACCCTTCTTGCTAGCATTTCCTTTTCTTTATTTGACGGATTTTTCTTTTCAAAATCTGGTATTTTTGGAACTTTTTGAACTTAGTCTCATCTGCTTTTCTTATAAAAAGGTGATTGAAATTTAGTTGAAGTTGAATTAAGAATTGAGTGAAGTTAGTTTGCAAATGAACTAGTAGCTTATACCAATGGGGTTCAAACTTGTACCTGGAAAATATGCCAGATGGCTTGAAGTTTGAAATATTTCAAAAGTAGCAGGAAGATCAGGAATTTTAGAATTTCAACAAGCCCAAAAAATGAAAGGGACCCTAGAAGATTCAGTTAGTAACTACCAGCCTATTGTTCTTTTTGAAACAAGTTTGTTTAGCTCCAAAAATTATGAGATAAGCAAAAGACTGGATTTTGCTACCAAAAAACTAGAAAAAGTAATTCAAAATCTTAAATAATACAAGCAGCATTCCTTCCTATTTAAGCTCCACTTGATATTCTTCACCTTGTGTACTTACTCCCTCATTTGAATATTTTTCTACTACAATAACTAAGAACAGCAACTGAACTTGACATTAATCCTTTGCTTAACTCTAATAATAAACATTTGAATATTTTACAGGCTAAGATAGTGGGTAGAATTAGATAAGTAGAAATTTTTAAGAAATGAGACTTTAAAATCTAAGATAGATTAGCTAAATGATGAGTTAACCTAAGATATAGGAATTATATTTAGAATTTATACAAACTTCACCAAAATAGAAGCAGTAGATTTTTGGGTAAGGCATTATTTCAGGATATTTCATATGAGGTGGAAAATTAGTCGTTAGTTTAGAAGCAAGAAAACTGTGATTGGGATTTCGGAAGTATAATGCAAGCCTGAAACAATCAGTAACTATATTATCTAAATATTATATTTCTTGTATCAAAACATCAGTTTATAACTATACCGCTAGTTATCTACAGCATTTAGAGATTTAGGTTAATAAAATATGAACTATAACGTTGATATGCTTAGTTAATATAAATTAGTAATGATTATAGATTAATTATAAGTAATAGTAGAACAAATAATCCTTTTTACTTAATACTTAAGTCTAGCAAAATAAGGGATTATATATTATCAACTTAATAGTTAGAAATAATAAGCAAATATAATTGATTGGGATAATATTTAACTTATATACTTTATTAAGTTTTATATTGCCATAGTATGCTTGTTGGCTACTTTATTTTGGTTTGATGATCTCATGACCACTTAGTCTAAAATAATCTTTATAATTTTCAGTTTTATTGCTCATTTAATTAAATGCTTCTTCATTAACTAACTAATTCATTAGTTAGCTTTTTTGAATTTCTCCGTTAGTTCTTCCATTAAATATATCTTTGATGCTAATAGAAAGATATAAAGAATTTAACTCTAAAGGGTATTTAAAAAGAAGCTTTATAGTTATTTATTAGAGTTTATTTTAAACTGAATTATTAGTCTCAGTTTCAACTGTAGAGGAGTATAATAGTTATTACTAATTCTTGTTTATTTATCCCTTCCTTTTATTTAAAGGGCAATCAAACCAAATTATATAATAAAGCTAAATCCCTTACTATGGAACTTAGAAAGAGATAAGCTTATATATTCTATTTATCTTATAGAGAAATCTAGCTAAGCTACTTGCTGTGTAGATTTAGATTTCTAGTATGAAAAGCTTAATCATAATCTTTCCTTATCTTCTAACTACTTATAGTTATATCATCCATCAGCCTTTTTTTTAATATTCTCATTTCTAAACTCAATATTTAAACCTATACCCAATACCAGAAAGGTTGGAGTTTAAGTATTATAGACAATAGCAATCTATGATAGAAATAAAGTTAGAGGTATAAATAAAAAAATGTGATGTAGAGAAAGAGTAAGATAAGAGTAGTGTATGGTATTGATGATATGCTGATATTACATTTTTTTAAAGATTATTTATTTAAATTTTCAGTTAAATGTAAGAAAGATCACGCTCGAGATCTCCAGGCTCAAGGGGTAATAGAAAGTTATAAAGGAAAAAAATAGAGCTTCCTGGACTTTCAGGTCCTTTACTAACTTATAAATAGTTTATGAATCTTCAAGGAAGGTATCTTGCTATGGCAGAGGCTTAGGAAGCCTATGAGGAGTACAAATAATCTTATGAACGTAAGTAACTTGAGACTTTTTTCAATGAACATAAAGATGAGCCTTGGTTTCGAGAAAAGTATGACCCATAGCTTACAGCTTAACTTGCTTTCGAAAGAATAGAAGCATCAAGAAAGCTGTAGCAGTCTTTTGTATGGTCTCTTTAGGATAATAAATTTGCAGGGCTTAATTTAGAAAAGTAATAAGACTCCTCTACTGATCTCTGCGGACCTCCTTACTTCGCTTTTGACGCAAATTCTCTAACTCTCTTCTTTAAAGCAATTCCAGTTAATATTTCTAGGGAAAGTCTACTTGCAGTTCTAAAAGACTTACCAGGTTTCGTAGCACTTTCAATGTCAGAACCTTTGAAAAATCAAAACTACCAAAGATATGCTTGGTGTCTTTTTGACAACGAAGAGAATATCTAAGCTGCTCTTTAAAAGTCAGAAAACATAAAGATAACTTAAGATTTCAAGCTTAGTCCTATTAAAAGTATGTCAAATTAAAAAAAAGATTTGAGATTAGCTCCTAAACGATAAAAAGATGACTGAGAGAGAGATCTAAGACTAGCCAAATAATTAATCAAGAAGTTAGACGAAGAAAAAAATCTTGTTACACCAGTAGCCTTGTTATAAGAACCAAAACCAGAAGATATCACTTTTCAGGTTGATTTGTGTATATTGTACTTGAGAAGAGTTCATGCTTTCTGCTTTTATTGTACAGAAGAGTACGAAGACGAAAGAATGCTAGCATCAAAATGCGGCCCAACTCATGTAAGAGGATTGGCTGCCACTAATTGGTAAACTGAAAACGAAGCTAATATTTAAAAAAGACTCTCAGTCCCCAAAAGAACTCAGTTTTATTCTATAGATAACGATGAAGAAATAATAAAATCACATAAAAAAATAGAAATAGAATCTGCTATTGAAGAGGAAGAAGGTAAGTTTAGATGTATCCATTGCAAGAAACTCTTTAAAGATTTAAAGTATATTATGATGCATATTCATAACAAACATGATGAAGCCTTCACTAAATCCACTAGATAGAGAATTGAGAAACTCATGCTCAATAACTACATTAACGATCCTCAGAAGATCTAAAATCCTATCGAAATGGCTAGCAATCCTAACTAAACTGGGTAAGGAAGTAGGCGTTAGTATATAGATTTAGATGATCCAGATGTAACAAGCCGCGCCAACTTCGTGAGACCCTTAATTGATTATAATGATATTTGAATTAATTTTTTCATAAGCTTTCTTTTAATTAAGCATTTAAAGATACAAACTATTAAGCTTTATAACTATAAAACGATGAATCTATTCTATATCTAAGCTTTTATCTCAAAAATAAATCTAGCTAACAAGAGATAAACTGCTACCAAGTAAATGTAACTACTACTAATATTAAAACTTCGTATTATTTAAAATAGCTTTTATAATTATATATAAAAGATTAAAAAATTGTAAGATTATTAAAAGAATCTTTCATCAGTGATTTTCACAAATGGGTTCTGGGTCGCCATAATAATTACCTATTAGCAAGTTTTAGGGTATTTCTTCTTCCTATTCTGTAATTTAATTATCAAATTTATTAATGTTATACTATATAACATTTTCATCTTATTCTTCATTCACCTAAATTAGAATGAAAAGTGAAGGGGTAGATTCTTCATTTCGAATGCCCCTTTTCTTATGTAAATACTTTATCTACTTATTTTTTCGTTTACCTTTGCGGTTCCAAGTTGGATAAATCGAATAATCTAAGCTTTCTTCAATGGTTGTAGTTTTCTAGCTTTATCTCAAATTGTAAATAGGAAATTTGAAGCTTGGCTGCATTTATTATAATTTTAGTATATTTATCCCTTTTTATACTACATCCTTTACAATGTACTCATTACAATGTACTCATTACAATGTACTCATTACAATGTACTCATTACAATGTACTCATTACAATGTACTCATTACAATGTAACAGCAGATAGTACCAAATATTAAATTAAATAAAAAGGTATTTATTTAATTAAATTATTTTATTTACATTTGACATTCTAATCTTTATACTCTTTTTTGATTTATTCTACTAATTCTATTTCTAATTCTAAAAATAGTTTCTTAAGAATTATTTTTAGAACTTAAATAAACTTTTAAATAAGAATGACACTTTTATATTAGTAGGCCTTAAACGGGATTAATATAATATCCTTCTTTCTTATGCTTTTCCTGCTTTTATAATCTCCTTAAAAGTTAATATTGATGTCGTTCATTTGTACTTATTTCAAGTTAAAACTTTGATTTAGAAATTTAGTGATGTAGTTTGAAACTAGTTCTTTAATCTCAGAATTCAAGTTTTTTTGATAGTACATTTAAAAATATTCGATCTCTTTGCCTTTATTTTTCTTTATCCCATATAGTGTAGAAATGACTTAGCTTATTTATAAAAATCTCATAGCAAATGATTTAGTTTGTATAATAGCTTCTTATTTATAAGATTCTCTTATTGCATTAATTCAAATCCTTTCCATCCTCTACTCATTTTATCTTTCTTTGAACTCCCTTTACCTAAATTTACTTATAATCCTTTGTTGAGTTAGCAGCTTATTCTTAGGGAAGTTTATAAATTAAGGAAAAAGTAGAGATAATAAGGGATATTCTTTTGGTAATTTCGAAGATTCTATAATAATTACTTTATTATACTGAAATATCTTATTATTATGCTAAGCTATACAGCTTTAACTCCTTACTATTACTATCTAACTAACTAATGCCTTTTTAAGAAATCTATACCTGGCTTAATAACTTAGCCTAGGAGTTAATTACTGATAGTTGATTAGATCTATTTAGATCAAATGCTTTCCCATATCTGAAACTTTAGTCTACTTGACTTAGATAAGTTAAGCTTAGTTTTATTATAAAAGCGAATGATAAAGAATCACTTAAGTGTTCTAATTTTCATTAGTTATAACTAGAAGAACATCGTAGCTTATTATGCTAAAGCGAAATATTTAAATCTTAGTCAAAGTTTTTACTGAAAATTAAGCAAATACAAGCTAATAAGCTTGGTTACCTTATAAATTAGAACCAATAAGTATACTTAACTGTAATAAAAAGCTAATTTATATAATAGGGTAAGATAAAGCATTACTAAGGTTATTTAGAATTAGTTCTTAAAAGTTAGAATATAATAGTTCTAAAGAGATTTAACTTTAGAATAAGCTTTATGAGTTAACGAGATTTATAGTTAAGAAGTACTTAGCGAGAAGCATTTTCTCATTCAATTATTTAATCATTAAATTTCCAAAGAGGATAGCAATATAAAAGGGAAAGGGTAAGTCTTTTAATAGTTAATTGGATTTCGAAGTTTAAAGTAGAATTGGTTAAGTTCTAGATAAATCTAGGTTTAGTATCTATAATTATAACTTTAAGAAGAGGTAAGTTATGTAAGATATATCAAATAAGAAACTCCTTATACTAACCCTCTTAAGGCAATATTCAAATGTCTATTATTAATATTAATGGCTAAAGAGTCAAAGCACCTATGCTTGTAGAATACTAATTTCTATATGAATAGGTAATTAGGTAAAATGTAGTTAAACTGTTTAGTATTTAGAGCTTAATTAATTAGTTATTATAAAGTATTTTTAATATAATGCTAACAGAGAGAAGCAAAGATAAATTATTAGATGCAAAAGATATAAGGAAACAAAACCTAGTTATCAAAGTTCCACGCCTTTAAGTAAAACTCAATAGAACTTCCTCATTTAGAATCAAAAAAAGTTAAACTGCCAGAAGGTTATAGACTTCGCCTAGGTTTGTAAACTTGAAGATTGACACTTCAATTGATTAGCTAATTAATAAACTCAAAAAGGAAGAAGCTAGTAATTGTAAAGCTAGCTTAACAGAACGACTATCTAGAGGTAAATTTATAGAGTGAGAAGAGTTAAAGGATATTTATGGTTTGGAGTCACCTTAAGGAAAAAAGATTTAAAGCAATCCTGGTCTTATTCGTGAAGGTGCTTTCACTATGATAAATATAAAGTTTAAAGGAGAAGATTACCTGTAAGAGGACATTAAAACTGCCTATAGACTAAAACGTATCCATGCAGAAGCTGCAAATCCAGATCCTAGAGTTTATATGAGTCGTATGGTTAAGGCTAGAGAGGTTAAAGGATTTACGACATATGAAGAAAAATACATTCGTAAGAATTATCTGGATTACGTCTAGTAAAATTACATAACTAGTGCTAATATCTGCACTTTAGATGATGGCAAGAGCAAAAGTTATCCAGGACACAATGGATTTTAAAGTATTCAAAAAATGAAGTAAGAACTTCAAAGAACCTAATAGATTTAAAGTCAGATTTTAAGTTTGCAAAACTACTAAATTCAATAAAAGCCAAGTGCTAGATAACAAATTTAATATGCCTAAAGATTAAGTCAAATTAGTACAAGGAAACAAAAACCTCAATTAGTAAATTAGAATTTTACTACCAAACGAGACCAAAAGAAGCATTTAAATATAGAAAAGCATAGAAAGATAGTCTAATAAAATAATGTTTAATCAAGTGTTTCATAATTTATACTTTATTACTAATATTTGATATCTAATACTTAAGTAAAATAATTTCTTAAATAGGAAAGGTAAAAGGGAATGGCTATTGATAATATAACTAAAGAAATCTAGTCAAATATAAAAGACTGAAGTCTACACTTTCATTTAAAGATTATTGATAAATATTATAATTTTCAGCTAATATTGGTTAAGTAAATTAAGGAAGCTGTATATGCTTCTATTTTATAATATCCATAATAATGAATACTATATTATATTATTTAGACTTAGAATTTCCCTAAAAGAGTTCTTAATTCTTAAATCTAAGAATGGAACTTACAAAATAGTGGTGATTTCATTAATCTAATCTAATATAAAACTAATTCCTTTTATTTGAGTTTTTTGCTTGTAGGGAATATTTTCTTTAAGAGTTTAGCTGAAACTAGGAATCAGCCTAGGTAATATAAATATAGTTATTTTATAGACGAGGAAGAACTAAACTGCTTCTAATCTTTTAAGAAAATAAGAAAGAACAGTATTCCTTTACCTTTTTAAGCCTAATCATAATGTTAAGCCAAAACATCGGATATAGCCATTTGATAGCATTAGTAACTGTATATTTATAAGGTCTGTTAAGCTATTAAATAATAGTGAGGTATTTAAATCTTAACTATTTGAAAGTTATGGAAAAATAAAGCAAGTCTAATTATAAGAGAAGCTATCATCCTTTTTTAGATAACGTTAAGAAAATTCACAATCCTGTGCTTATTAAAACTCCTAAAATTATAAACTTAAAGGAAAAAATACTTGGAGAGGGAGAGTTTAATCCTTCTACTACTAGGGAAAGATAGCATTAGAATATCTTCACAAATTTAAACGTTTCTAGATATGTCTAAGGGTAGATCTAAAGTAAACTAGGGCTAACCTAAAAGGATGAGTTTGAATTTCCTTTAATTCTCACTGAAGAAAATGCTAGTTTTGATAAAGATGGATTTGAATTGGATAAAGCTGAGTTGGAGTTAAAGCAAGCGGATAAAAGGCTAAATTAAATGAAGAAGAAAATTTCACTTATAACCAATAAATTGCCTTCTTTTGGGTAAAGCTTTATTGATTCTAATAAAACTAACGATGCTATTTATATTAAATAGGGACCCTAAAATGTTTAGAGAGAGTTAAGATAATTAAAAAAAAATGAATTAGTGCTTTAGACTGACTAAAGTCCTTAGAAGCAAAGCAAGAAGATAATAAAATAGCAAAGTAGATTACCAAACATAAAGAGGAGACAGGCTTCGTATAATTAAAGCGAAATTGAAGTTTCAGGAAAACTAATTAAAAACCTAGAAGAGTTTCCAGGAATTTTCAAAATGCCCTTTCCTTAAGATATATCAGAAATTAAAGAGGTATCAACTAGTTCCAATAAACCTTCGTTTGAAATTAATTAAAATGAGGTTTCTACAAGTAATTATTAAAAGCTAAAGGAATATTAATAAAAGCTTGAAGAAAAAAGCAAAATAAAGCTAATAAAAAATAAAAAGCCAATATCACCTTCAAGGATGATTGAAAACAAGATAACTCTCAATCTGCCAACAGATCCTCATTACTATATATTTTACGATACTGATTAAACCTTCAAATAAAAATCCATTTCTAAGATGACTGAAACTTAAAAATAGGCTTCATAGAGTCCTAATTACAAGTTTGTCGTTAAGAACTAAGATCCTTACTATAATAAAATGTAATTCTAGGTAAAGTCAAGGTAAAGTCTAGCATTAGCACTGATTAAATAACCTGAGCCTGATTATTTTGAGTTTCCTTAAACATACAAAGTAAGAACTGAATCTTACGACTAGCAAGCTAAGTTTAATCATACACAGCAAGAACCCTCTAAGAAAAAATTCTATTAAATGCTATCAACATAATTACAAAAGAATCAGTATGACTCTTAGTAATAATATAAAGTATTTAAGAAATTCAAGTATGAAAAACTTGGGAAGCATCGAAGAGAAAGAGTTTTATCTGATATTGATAGAGTACTATTGAAGGATGAAATTTAGGATCTGCTTAATGAATAAACTTCTATTTCTTAACTGCTAATATAAAGTTTCTTTCTAGTACTACTTTGGATTATATTCCCTTTATTTTCTACTCCAAAGATTATTAATTTTTCATAATCTTAATATATATATCTATAGGTAAGCTTTATTAAAATATTTATAAGAGCAAACTCCTTAAACAGAAAGGGATATCTTGTTTATTGAATATTTTACTTAGTAAGTAAATTTTAAGATGCAACAATAATTTAAATATACAAACTAGCAGAATTTCACTAAAAGCACTTAAAAAGGATAATGCTTTCCTTTATTCCTGGAATACTATTAACTCATTTTATAATTTTAAAGCCTTTTTCCTAAACATAATATGATATATTATAATTCAAAATAAAAGAGAGTTAATAAGACCCTTTCAAGATATTATTTAATATAACCCATCAAAAGTAAAAGCATCATTTTAGAATGCTTATCAGTATCTATTTAAGTACTCCCTTTTTCATTTATTATTAAGATTAAAAATTTGCTGAAATGTATTTTATGTATGTCCATGCTTTGTTTAATGGTATTCATTTATGAATATATTAAATAGCTTAATGTTAAGATAAGATACGTTTTTACTTTGTTTTACTACTCTTAATTTTTACTTTATAGGTTTTTATAGCAATTTTAGGTAAAAATGGTTTAAATTATTTTATATTATAGCTATAAAATTGAAGTGTTAAGATATTAATCAATTATTAAGAGCGTTGTGTGCCTTTGAATATTTCGAAATAGCAATGTCTATCTTTTGATCTAATTCGTTATAAATTTGCTGTCTTTCCTTCCATAATTTTAGCTCATCTTTAATCACCCAAATTCTTAGATGTAGCTCTATCCCCGTTTTTTATTCAGAAGGAGTCGATAATTTATCCTCCAAATCGAAAACATTTTTTACTACATCTTCTCCAAAAGATTCAACGGGACAATTAAACTATCCCATATACTTGATATTTTCTCCATCCTTATTAAATAAAGTGATTGTTATATTTTATAGCTACTCAATACTATCAGCATAAAATTCTTTAAACTCGTACCATTTTGGAATTCATGCAACGCTAGTATTTGTATGCTAAGATATGTTTAAAGGTTGTATTTCTATCTTTACATATGGCTAAGAAATACCACCACATCCTGCTGTATTTTTAATATTTTTAGCTTTCCTTATTTCAACAAGAACTTTCGGACGTATTCTTTCTGTCTTCTACTAAGGATTCAAGTTTTCAATCTCTTTAATTTTTTCAACTGCAATAGCATTCTATTCTATAATCTATTTTTGCTTCTATTCAAGAAACAGCTTTTCATTTAAGAATTACTTTGCTAATTCGTTTTTCTTAATAGTATCACTGACTTTTAAAGCTTCTTCTATTTTTGTCTCAATAGCTCCAAAATTAGGATTAGGTATTTCTTTAAGCTTAGGAAAGAAGTATTTGTCGTTAACATCTGAGTTATCTTTCTCATGCTATTACTCTTCTTCATTTGAAGGTCTGCTTGTACAAGATCCCATTTTTATCTTTATTAAGAATTAAACCTAAAATAGCAAATAAGCCAAAGCCTTCAATATATTAAACGTCTGCCACCATTTTGCAAGCTACCAATTTAACTCTTTCTATAACTTCCATTACCTTCGCATGCTCTACTATATACTTTTACGGTAGATTAGTATGAAATTAGTTCATTTAAGGTACGAGAAAGAAAGATTTCATATTAATAGTCTTTTAGAAGTAAAAAATAGAAAGGAGATACTGAAGTAATAAAAGGAACCTTCTACTATAAACTAATTACAATCCTTCAAGTTACCTAATGCTTTCGTATCTCAACTAATAGCATTTTAAACTTATAAAAGACAAACTAATTCTAAGAGTTGATGCTAGCATAACTAAGGGTCTAGAAACTCTTATAAGCAAATTATTTAGCTTAGCATTCTTTTATCTATTAAAGTCTAACTTAGAAGCTCTATATGTAGAACTATAAGTATTAAGCTTGTTCAAAGGAGTATAAAAACTAGATTTGCATAATGGGACTAATAGCATATATTAGCATGGGGATAATCGATTTAGTTAATAGCTATTAAGAGAGTTTGATTAAGGGGTAAATATTAGAAGCTTATTTAGGAATTTTTCTTCAATTTCTTTTCATTTTTTATGATAGATAACTATTATCAAACTAGTCAAACCAGCTACTCTTCAACCCAGACTCCTAAGCAAATTAATTCTGCTAATAAGAATTTGTATTTAAAAACTTTATCTGAGACTACAAAGAAATTTGAAAGTCATAGATATTTGGTCTCTTAGAACGATAAGTATAGCACTAAGCAGTTGATGACCTAAATAATGCAAAAACATAAGGAAGCAAAAAATGCTGTTGAGTAGATGAAAGTAAAAAAGGACAAAAATGAAAACGCAGAAATAAACCATTTGCTTAAAACTGGAAACTTGAATGAAGATGCTATTAAAAAGCTGTAAGTATTGGAAAATTCAACCTAAAGAGAATTATACTCAGATCAAAGAGCGATTTCAAGTTAAGAAACTCCTAAGAGATACGAGTAATTTTTATCAGAGCAGTGGAAGAATAAAGAAATGCAATAAAGCTGAACCACAGCAAATTCTCCATTAAATAGCGCAGTAAACATTCTGGCCAACTAAAACATGCGTAGCTTTGTATAGGAAAAGTAAGGCTGCGATATTTATAAGAACCTTATTGAGCAAAGAAAGTCCTATTATAGATCATTAAATCTTCATTATCCTGGAATATCTATAAAGCCATGTTCTTATCATGCTCCAGAGTGCTATGTAAATTTATAGCAAAACTATGTTACTCCACCTTATGATCCTCATAAGTATGTAGCTATTAATAAAAAGGAACATATTTTCCAACCAGTTGACAAAATAGGAAAATTGAATGAAATTGCTCTTTTAAGAACTATGACACAAAGAATGGATTAAAGCTTAAACAAAAATTCATTGTAGAAGTAAGAAAAAATGTAAACAGAAGAGACAAAAGAGAGCGATGATGAAAGTACAGATGCAGTTATCAAGGTAGCTAAAAGAAACTAAAAATGACTAAATTGAAAAATGCAAAAGATTAAGTAAAGAGTTGACAAGAAAAAATAGGATTAGATAAATGCTTAGAGTGACTATAGTTATAACTTAAATAGAAACAAGACTAGTTTAAAGCAACCAAAGACATATCAAGGCTCAATTAACTCTTGAAATAATTACACGGACTAATTTATGAGAAAATCAAACTATGTAAATTCTGAGCATACTAGAAGTTTAAGTCCTAGAATACATACGAAGCAAGACACTAATCTAAGGTATTCAGATTTTATGACTGGAAAAGCTTTGACTTATAGAACAAGCTTATTTAAGTCTTTTTAGCATGATAGCAAATTTTTACCTCATCAATTATACAAATCGATGCAGAGCCAGAAATCAGCAATATAAAGTATTACTTGAGATACCTCAAAATAGAATAGCTCGCTATATAACTAGAGCAACAAAAAGTAAAAAATAATAATAGCGAAAAACGCTAGAAAATACTAATTGCTGAAAAGTTTCTAAGATTAGAATTAGCTACTAATATCTCCTCATTATTCTTAACTAACTCCTCAAAGAGATAAATTTTCCTATCCAGTTGGATTTGATGTCTAGTCTTTCTGCGCCCGAGCTTCAGTACTTGAAAGATTGAAAACGGAAAAAGTGCTTTGAACTTTGAAATTCTTATTTAAATTTACTTCTTGGTAATTACATTATTATTGATTATTACTCTCTTTCTTTCTTTTAAGGGCATATCATAAGCATCCAATTTAGGATTTTATTAATAAAATCATACAACAACTCTCTTTATTTTTACTTAGGAATACTATCAATTGTTTTTCTTTATCCTCAATTCAATTACTTTCAGTTTAGCTTATCTATTATTCTTCCTCTGTGAGATTATATTGAAAACTAAAAACATTATTCTTTAGTAAAATTAGCTGTTAAGGATTACAAGATGAATTTCAGTTATTATGTAGAGTGAAATATAAATAAGTAAATGAAGTATAAGCACTAGATTAAGAACGAAGTGCTAGATATGATAGTTTTAATTATTAAATAATGTTGAAGTCTCAGGAATTCATGTAGGAAGATACATCGATTGACTCAGGTAATTCTCCTATATTAATCTCGAACCTCTCCTAAATAGAATTAAGGATCTTGGCGTCTTCTTCATTTGCTACAAAAGTGATGGCTAGTCCCTTAGTACCAAATCTTCCAGCTCTACCAACCTATATTTAATTATTACTCTATGAAGATAAGTATCAGTACTTGTAGGTAGGTCATAGTTGATAACAATGTTCACTCTTTCTATATCTATTCCTCTTCCAAATATATCTGTCGCTACCATGATTCTCTTGTTAAAATCTTTAAATGCTTTATACCTTGAAATTCTTAGCTCTTAATTCATGTTGCTATGGATGCAGATGGATGGGAAATTACATTCGTCTAAAAGTTTGTTTAGATGAATCGCTCTAGGAATGGACTTAACAAAAATTACTACCTGATTAAAATGTAAAGCGTCTAGTAAATCATTAAGCTTGCGATTTTTTTCGCTCTCTAGAAGCTTAACGTAATATTATTACAATCCATGTAAAGTTAATTTGGTTTCGTCATCTATGAAAATTTCCATTTACTTGAATAAAACAAAAACTTACTCCTTACATGAATCTTCTGCATACTGGACGAATCTCTTTGCTCATAGTTGCAGAGAACATCATGACTTGTTTACTATGTGGAGTCATTTTGAAGATTTATTAAACATCAGCTCTCATATCTAACTATTCGAGCATTTAGTCGCATTCATCCAAAATGAAGTATCCAACTTTATCAAGTTTTAGTGTTTTTTCTCTTACTAGGCCTAGAATACGACCTGGTGTGCCTACTATTATTGGAGGAGGGTTTTTGAGTTTATCTCTATGATCTCGAATAGGTACACCACCATAGAAAACTTCAACTTTGATGTCTGGAATGTATTTGGAAAACCTTATAATTTCGTTTCTTGTTTAATAAGCAAGTTCTCTTGTATGAACCAGAATGAGAACAGATAAAGGCACAGGTGGGCTAGGCAACTAGTGAAGCACTGCAAGAACGTAAACTGCGGTTTTTCCCATTCCAGACTTAGCTTGGCACAGTATATCGGTACCTAAAATAGCTTGAGGGATGCATTCTTGTTAAACTTCCGATGGAGTTTCAAATCCGCAATCGTTAATTCCACGAAGTAATTCAGGCTTGAGCAAAAAATCTTTAAACCCGGATGAACGAGTACCCGTATGTCCAGCAGCTCTAATGTATTCTTTAACGAGAAAGTTACTTTTTAGTCTCTGTTGCGTTTTTTTGTTCTTCATGAGCTTCTGGCTCTTCGTAGTCAGAAAGCTCTTCGTTGTTAAAGTCTGCCATATTATATTAAACTTAAGAAAGTTAAAATAAAAAAGTTTCTAATGAAAAACGATAACTAAGTCAATTACTTTCTTATATCCTTTAATTTTTATTCTTCATCAACATTTTTAGAACTTAATCTGTCTATGATAAGGAAAAAAGTTAGCCTTATTGGTTATAATCACTAGTCATTAACTTATTATTATTCTTATCCTGAGTTTAAAGACAAAGGCAAGTATTTATCTTAAATTGGTTGAAATTAATTAATTAATGATTTATAGTTTAGTCACTTAATATATATAAGTTGCTTAGATTACTAATGTATATAATAAAATATTTATTGTAAGTTTGAGAATCAGTCATAATAGAAGTGAGCTACATTAACGCTTACATGAAGAATCCAAATAATCAATAGCTTTCTCAACGTGACTTAGTTTGCTTTATAGCTCTTGTTTCGTTTAGGACAGCTCTTGTTTTAATTATTTAGCTTGGTTTTGTATTTCTATATAATTAAATACCTCCACTAACACTTCTCAAGTTTTGAGCTGCCTTTTATATTTGCTATAAACTACCTTCATCAAAAATTTCCATTTGCTTCGAGTTTTGTAAATCTTCTTCTTTCAAAGATGTTCCTTTCCTTTACGTGATTTAATATGATCTATTAGAAAGATTAGCTTCATTTTCATTATATTTTGGAACGCTTCTATTTAGCATTCTTTTTTATGATAGTGTATTTTATGGAATATTTGAGTAGGATTATTCACTATGGCCATAAATTTTACAACAGTACTTCGGTAATTTATGCTACCTTAAAATTTGCTTCACTTCAAATATCTTATCTTACATTTAATTCTTAAAATGATCATACATTTCTGAATTAGTCTCTGCAACGTTACTATATTCTTATAAATTAGGACTCGTCATGCTTTATATTTATTACAGTTTAGCCCGCTATTCTCTTTCCAACTAGCAGTCACTACATAACTCTTTTACTGGAACTTTGTTTTTGAATTCTTAAGAGACGTTAAGTGGATAAGCTGGTGTTGGTTTTGAATGCAAGCAACATGTTTTGCATACTTAAGTATTTTAACCTACTGATACTCTTTAAGAAGTATCCCCTTTTTATAGGTTTGTCATATAAAAACTGTTAGGATTTGACATCAAATCTTTATTAGCCTCTGTAACTGTAAGTTTCTATTTATTGCTGCAAGTTCTGTAGAAACTTTCTAAATCTTTTCTAAATTTTTAGCCTTTAGGTAAAACATCTTTCATGCATTGCTCACACTAACACTGTTACAAACCCTCCTACTCTTACTAATTCTACTATCCCTTGCTTGTTTAATTTCTTCTCTGCTAGTTACTTTCTTTGAAAGCTTAAGTATTTAATTAATCCCACAAAAATTGCTGATTACTAGGTTATTGATGCAAAGGAACGTAGTAAATATTAGACGTAGGAAAGTCTATTTCCTTTTTCTTCTAGTTGCTCTTTATAACTTTAGTCTACCTTTTGTACATTTGATATCTTAATTTAATGGTTAGAAAATTAAACAATTGTTTGGTAAAAGAACTAACTTTTTCTTACTTTAGGTTGGTTAGTTTATTTAAAGATATTTAGTTACTATGAATCTATAAATCAGAGTTATACAAACAATTGCATCTAATAGCTTTTGTAACTAAAACGGTACATAGAGTAAAATAGAAAGCATGAGAGTGTCTGTTTTAGTATCTAGGATATTGGAAGTACAATAGAGGTATATAAGCTTTCAATTACTCTTAACTAGCTACCTTTATCATACTAAGAAGCGCCATATTCAAATACTGCTTAATGTGAGCAATTGAGAAAAAGAGTAAGTTTATGCTTCAATATATAATACACTATACTTCAATGAAGCATTTTTACCCTAGTTTAAGCAATATACTTTCTTTCTATCTACCATTTAACATTGAAGCTTTTTAAGCTAAAATTACAATTATACTCATAAATTTTTCATTCAAACTGAATGATTTCAAAGCATTTAAAAGATCAAAATTGGATTAATTATTAATCTAAAGTAATTTGCCTTACTCTAGACTAAGATCTTCGCTTTCTCTTAGTAAGATAAAGTTACTATCAAAGTATTTCTTAGCTTGACTAAAGCAAAAGCTGCTAGGTATATAAGAAGAGTATTGATTAAAGTAAATAAAAATAAGCAAGGTAAAGGAGAAAGTTTTAATGATATTCCATTTTATAAAAATCAAATGAAAATTTGGTTAAAGACATTAAAAGGAGAGAAGCATGAAATAGAAGTATAGCCTACATAAAAAGTGCTAGACTTGAAGAAATAGATTTAGAGTTAGTATAACTATGACCTACAACTCTAAAAATTAATTGTATAGGGTAAAATTATGGCTGATGAAGCTAATTTGTCTGAATATAATTTGAAAGAAGGAGATTTCATTGTTATTATGGTTTAAAAACCTAAACCTGAAAGTTAACAAAACCTATCTCAACCTGTGTAACCCGTTTCTTAATAGTAGTAATCTAATCCACAGGTTTAATCCCAAACTGATCCTGCTTAATAATAACCATTACCTGGAGATTTTTATGGGTAAGCTGTAAGTTCTCTTGTTGTTGGATCAGAATTCGAGAAAACTGTTAGTAGTATAGTTGAAATGGGATTTTCCAGAGAGTAAGTGATTGCAGCTCTTCGTGCAGCTTATAACAATCCAGACCGAGCTATAGAATATCTAATGACAGGCATTCCTCAAACTGAATAACTACAAGCTTAATAGTAGAATTAAGGATAATAATAAGAGCCAGAAAGCAATGAATATTAT
The DNA here is from genome assembly GCA_946699065.1 of Loxodes magnus. NCBI lineage: Eukaryota > Ciliophora > Karyorelictea > Loxodida > Loxodidae > Loxodes > Loxodes magnus. The sequence goes on from CAMPDV010000100.1 coordinate 648,061, forward strand.
TAAGAAATGGCAGAGTAAGAAGAAGATGAAGATGAAGAAGAATTAGATACTGAGCATCCTTTAGCTTAACTAATGAGTGATCCTAACTTTGCATAAATTAGAGAAATGATAAGGTAAAATCCTGAAGTTTTAGGACCGCTTCTAGAATAGATAAGAAGTACCAATCCCTAATTATTTTAATATATCAGCGAAAATTAATAAGAATTCCTCTAAATGCTAAATTAACCTGTCTAAACTCAAGAAATGGATCGTAAGTTTTTTTCATTTTAAAGCTTAAACACTTGCATAAAATCTTATTAACTAAATGAGATAGCAGGGAAGTGCTTAGCCAAGAGCTATTTAAATTGAAGTAACAGAAGAGGAAAAAGCCGCAATTGAAAGAATAGCTGCAATGGGCTTTGACAAGCAATTAGTCCTCGAATCTTATATTGGATGCGATAAAAATGAAGAGGCAACTGTCAATTTACTACTTGAAGCATAAATGGAGGATATGAGAGAACTAGCGGAACAAGAATAACTAATTATATAAGAATAACTCTAATAGCAACAACCTTCTCAGTAAGGACAGTCTTAAAATTAATAATAAGACCAGAAAAGTCCCGAGAAAAAAGATAACAATCAGTAGCCTCCAAGTTGAACAACAACTTACTTAATTTTAAATAAAAACTTTCTACTTAACTTTGCTCCTTTAAAAAGTAAGATAGAAGATTATTTTAAAGTAATTAACACTTTTTTACTAAAATTCTACCAAATAATTAATAAAAACGATCTCACATCCTTAAAGGCTATAATGCAATAAACTTTGGCTTATAACGAAAAGAAAATAGATTGAATTACATATTTCAGTAGCAACTGTATCAAGAAAAATCTTATTAGCTACATAGATCTTAATTATAATATTAAGAAATACTTTAAATATTAAAAGTTATACTTAGGAAGTTATTTTATCTATATATCTAGAGATAAAATTTTAAGGTTATTATAATAAAGAATCTTAATAGATTCTTATAACTCACTCTTCCCCTAATTATTATTATTTTAGCTAAACCTACACAAAAGAAATTAATTGTTAAACGATTTAAACTGGCTAATCAAACAAAATTTCTTTCAGCTCTAGGGATTATTTAACGAAGGTATTATTAAACTAGCTTTTTTAATTTTCCTTTCACTTACCACAATATCCTACCATGTTTATCGATTAAAACATATTTTTAATTCACTAAACTTAGTAAAAACTAAAAGCATATGAATAAGATTTTGCATATGATACTCATTTTAAGATAGGAGTATATATGACTTATACTTATTAAGGTTACTTAACCATACTATAATGTTAGCCATTCTATCTCTGTTTATAGTATTTAAATTAACTTATTTAAATAGATGATTGTAATAATTGAGCTCTCAAAGTAAGATAGTATCTTATTTTATTAGAAGTAATAGTTATTATATTTTTCTACTAGATGCCTGCTTGTGTAAGGTATATTTTTCCAACTAGCATGATTTAAAGCACATTAAAGCTGATAGAATAAAGATGCAAAGAGGTATTTATTGAAAAAGTTAAAAATTACTAAGTTAGCTTCTTTATATGACCATGGTTGTTCAATCAATCAATAGAGTTAAGTCATCACGTTCTCTAACATTTCTAGCTTTCTCTTTAAGATGGTAAGAATCAAATTTAGATGATTGTATTCTTAAATGTGGGTAAAGATTTAAGAAATCAATAAGCTTTGCAAGAAAAACCCAGTATTTTCCTTTGTAAAGTTATATCCATATTCGAGTTTAATAAGAGAAAGCTTATACTATATCCATTGGTATAAATACTCCTGTCTAATATTTATTGTAGGATTAAGGTATAGAATAGATATCAAATTTCTACCCTTCTAAACTAATTTAAAATAGAAATCACTATAAAGCTCTTAATTAATTTCAACCAGAATGTAAGTATACAAAAAGGTAATTAGGAAGCATCTAAGTTAAAAAACCATTAAATTAATTAATATAAGCTTTGTATATTTTGAAGGGTAAATTGATATAAAAATCTGTGTATTTATAAGCATTTTACTAAGCATTTATCAATCTTAGTTGCCTCGATTGAAATTAATATTTGAAAGGAACGAAAAATTAGATAAAGATAAAGTAAATGCCAAGCTTAATATAATAATTAGTCTAATCTTACCTTTTAATAGCTTATATAGTGATATTTATTTAAGCTTTCTCTTTATTAAATGGTTTTGATGAAGTTAGTGTATTTATAATTTATTTAGACTTGAATTGATTTTTTAAAAGCATTTTAAATTATTTAATGATTCTACTCCTTCCATTCTGACTTCAAAAACATAAAATAGAGAATGCAAAATATAATAAATATAATATTTATAAATGGCTATTCCTAAAACTTGCCTGGCTATTAAACTCGTTAAGCCGGGTAAACCTCCTGTTCTTGAAATATAAGAAATTCCTGTTCCTAAACCTAAATTCGGCTAAGTGCTTGTTAGGATGGAGTATTCTCCTATTCAACCAGCTGATATCGTTTCACTTTATGGAGGATATGGAAATAAAAGAAAAACTCCTTTTACTCCCGGACTTGAAGGTAGTGGAACTGTAGTTGCAAGTGGAGGTGGAATAAGGCCATGGTATATTTTAGGAAAAAGAGTAAATTTAGTTGCCCCAACAACAGGAAAACATGGAGGTTGGCAGTAGTATTTGGTAATGAGTGCTTATATGTGTATCCCTGTAAAAGATAATATTACTACATAAGAGGCAGCAGTCAATACCGCTAATCCTACTACTGCTATTGCTGTTCTTGATACAATCAGATAAGGAAAACATAAAGCCATTGTTTAAAACGCAGCTGCTGGATCCACCGGATAAGTTTTATATCGTTATTTAAATGCTTATGGAATAAAAGTAGTAAATATAGTAAGAAGCTAGGAATAAGTAGATATTTTATAAAAGGAAGGATTCAAATATATCTTCAATTCTAATGATCCTGATTTTAAGGAAAATGTAACAAAAGCTTGTTAAGAAGTAGGAGCAACATGTGCTTTTGATTGTATAGGAGGAGAAGCGACTTCTTTACTTTGTGATATACTTCCTACAAAATCTACAATTTATGTTTATGGAAATTTATCGAATTAAAAAAACGCTTAAGTATCTTCAAACGGATTAGTGTTTAAAGAACAAGTAATAAAGGGATTCTGAACTGCTTAATGAATTAAAAAATAGAAAATTTTGACTTTATTCTTTCTATCAGATGATATACAAAAATTCTCAGGAACAGCTTTTAAAACATCAATAAGTAAAGTGGTGGAAATGAATGAAGTTTTGGAAGGAATAGAATACTATAGAAAGAACATGAGTAAAGGGAAGGTATTAATAAATTTAAATCCAGAGAAAAAGGCAACTTTACCAAAGGCTAAGATATGATAAGGCATTTTTAGACTTTCTAATTTCTTTTAATTTTTTAACTATAAGATTTAATTTATCAATCACAATCATTTAAGAATACAATATCAAAAAGCTTCAATCTAATTAATTCATTAAAAACTTGGTGTAGATACAAAGTTTCTTTGAGTTTTAGTTCCAAATTAAACTCGAAAATATTTCTGCTTGTACTGCCGTTTTTAATTTCCTTTTTTTCAAAAATAAATTAAAATTAGTTCTTAATAAACTTAGCAATTTTTTGTGATTTACTATTAATAACAGACATAAGATGAATAAGGGTAATAAATATCTTTAAGAAAAGATACAGGATCAAGTGCCTAAATAGTAAAAAAATTTAATTTTACATTGGACATTTTAGAAACATAATACCTAATCTATCTTTTTAAAGGATATAAATCATTAAAATACAACAAATAAGTTTTGTCTTTTTCATTTATAAGTAAAGCAATTCTATAAAGATAGTTATGCTAAAACTAGAAACGTGATAAAGGCAGTAAATGCAATATGTTCCTATTCTCTTTAGTTTCTAGAATTAAGTTATTAAAGCTTAATATAAATCAACATTGAAGTAAGTGATTCTTATTTTAAGGCTTTAAGAATGGATGTATTATTTCTAGTTTCCTCTTAGCTTCGTTCATTAATATATTGCTATTTTTTAGTTTAAAAGCTCCAATAAAAGATTTCTATTTGTTAAGTAGATAATCATGCTTAACGATCGATAAATTAATATCTTATATTAGCTTACAACAAAAATGCCTTGCTGACTGTTCTTAAGCAGGCCTTTATAAAAGACATTGAAAATGTTTTGCTATATAGTAAACTTAATCGTTTATGCTACCAATATATTTCATTTCAGGCTTTATAAGATAAATAACTACCTAAGTAATCCAAAGGAGAAATGAAGCCTATTTAAAGGTATTTGATATAAGATATAAAATTATTGGATAGTATATGAATATATTAAGAGTTTTATACCTAGATTAGCTATTTGGTAATTTAAGTTTATTTGAAATTGTATATCTTTTAGAAATTTGCTTTCAGGGTTCTATTTCATCTATACTATGACTTATATTAAATACGTTCAAAAATAGGGACAAACTTTATATAAATTTAAAATTGAATATCTTAAACTTTTAAATATAAAGGCTAGCAGTCAATTAATTAAGCCCTTTTTATTTAATTAAAGTAATATATTTTAACAATATTACTGAGAAGTGTGAATTAGAATGTCATAGCAATCAAAAGCGATTATTAATAAGTAAATATTCAAGCAGGTTTCTTAATGTTTAGTTCTCCAGCCTTACAAATATGTAATTTTAGTCCTCAAATTATTTATAATGTCAGTCCTTATTATTATTGTTCTCCTATGAGCTTTATTAAGATTTCTGCCTACTTGAGTATTTGTTTTTCTTTTTTGAGCTCTTATATAAAAAGATTTTTTGGATTCTTAAAATAAAGCAGTCAGATAATTATCTTTCAGATTCATCTTAATTTGTGGACATATAAATGTTAAAGCTTATCTTTAAAGCAAAAATAAAAGTTCAGATTTTATTATTCTTGAACGAATACTTTATGATAAGCAAAGAAATGAAGCTTACTAGAGTAAAGTAATTTAATCGTTAGATAAAAGTTTGTCACTGATAAAGTTCTTAGTCATATGTATTTACTTATATTAATATCCCTTTCTTTATATTTGAAGATATGAAATAATAAACTACAGTTCATTCTAATATTTAGATAGATTTATTCACTTTTACTAGCTATATTTTTCGAATCTGCTTAGCCTATAATCTACTATCTTTTATATTTATTTAAGAAAATCCTTTAATTCTAGTTCTTTAACGTATATCTATCTTTATTAATTTAATTACATGCCCATTTAATAGCTTGATTCCTATATAATATAATTTAACTATTGGTAAAGAATTGCTTAATGTATATTCTATAATTATATTCTTCTATCATTCCAGATTTAACTTACTAATAAAGCTTTAGATTTAAATATTTACACCAATTAGATCTGGAAATCTATCTTTATTAGGAAATTATCTTTCCAACTACTTTAGATCTACCAGATACCAGATACCAGATATATTACTTCTATTATATGCTAGATTACTTCTAACTCAAGGCTTATAGATATATGCATTACTTCTTTTTAATTAGTAATAGATTTGCTAGTAGTGCTTTATCTAGAAGATTTGAAGGAATAAAGCATTGAAATAATTTAAAAAGGATAGTAATTAACTTTGTACTCTTCTATTAAAAATAAGATGAAACTAGGAGTAATATATTTAAGCTTCTGCTATAACATTAAGGTATTTAAGAGTATAGCTATTAAAAGCTTAGTAAATATGCAAATAGAGTATTAAAATAAACTAGGCAATCATCAATTATTTAGAATGGACTAAGCTTTATACATTGTTTCAAGGTAGTAAGATAAACATTGCTTATCACTCAAATAATTGCTAAGATGACCATTGAAATAATTCCATGACCCTCTATTTAAAAAATTCTTGGTAATAAAGGTTAGAAGTAAAAGTCAAATTCATGATTAAAAGTTTTAAGTTATTTAGATTGGTTGGCGATTCTGGTTTTAAACACTGTCAGAATTAAAGATGTAAAATCAAGTTTTTATTAAGCATCAAGAATCTTGGCGTAAGAAGATAATGATATTACTCTTTTAAGCTTATCCAACAAAATAAGCTAAAAAGAAAATGATAAAGATAAAGTTCCATTTAAAGGGAAATCTATAAAGTTTAAAATTGATGGCAAATAAATTTAAGTTAGCATATCTTATATTTATTGCATTAGCACTATTTAAATAGGGAGAAATTATAATTATTCTCTATGGAAATGGCAAGATTATCTTTAGTCATTAGTAGAAAGCAATTCTATTTTTTAAGCTTAACATTTAAAACATAATAGAGAAAATAAATTTGATCATACATCCAGTAGTTCAAATATGAATTATCATCTAAGTATTGAAAGGAAGTTTTAATGCTTGTTTAAGAGATAAATTGAATTAAAGTGATAGCATTTTATTCATATAGGCTATCAAGAAAAAGGGTAGATATTAAATCTTTAACGTATAAAACTTTTATTTAACTTAAATTTTATAAATCTTATTGGTTTATATCACTTTAAATCTTTTATTTTCTTTATTTTTTTATCAATATTGTAAACTTTTCTCTTGAATTGATAATAAAAAAGGTAAATTAGATATAAGTTTTTTATTAATTTAATTGCCTTTTTAGATAGAGTTTTCTAAACAATAAAGCTATTTATAAGACTTAAAAAAATAGAAAATAGAATAAACGCTTTACATAAATATGGCTATTCCTAAAACTTGCCTGGCTGTCAAGCTAGTTAAGCCGGGTAAACCTCCTGTTCTTGAAATATAAGAAATTCCTGTTCCTAAACCTAAATATGGTTAAGTGCTTATCAAGATGGAGTATTCTCCTATTCAACCAGCTGATATCGTTTCACTTTATGGAGGATATGGAAATAAAAGAAAAACTCCTTTTACTCCCGGACTTGAAGGTAGTGGAACCGTAATTGCATAAGGAGGTGGTTTAAGAGCATGGTGATTAGTTGGTAAAAAGGTACATATTGTAACTCCCACTTCTGGTTAACATGGAGGTTGGCAGTAGTATTTGGCATTAAGTGCATGAATGTGCATTCCTTTAAAAAAAGAAATTTCTATGTAATAAGCAGCAGTCAACACCGCTAACCCTACTACTGCTATTGCTGCTCTTGATACAGTCAGATAAGGAAAACATAAAGCCATCGTTTAAAACGCAGCTGCTGGATCCACCGGATAAGTTTTATATCGTTATTTAAATGCTTATGGAATAAAAGTAGTAAATATAGTAAGAAGCTAGGAATAAGTAGATATTTTATAAAAGGAAGGATTCAAATATATCTTCAATTCTAATGATCCTGATTTTAAGGAAAATGTAACAAAAGCTTGTTAAGAAGTAGGAGCAACATGTGCTTTTGATTGTATAGGAGGAGAAGCGACTTCTTTACTTTGTGATATACTTCCTACAAAATCTACAATTTATGTTTATGGAAATTTATCGAATTAAAAAAACGCTTAAGTATCTTCAAACGGATTAGTGTTTAAAGAACAAGTAATAAAGGGATTCTGAACTGCTTAATGAATCAAAAAATAGAAAATTTTTAATTTACTGGCTTTGTCTGATGATATTTAAAAATTCTCAGGAACAGCTTTTAAAACATCAATAAGTAAAGTGGTGGAAATGAATGAAGTTTTGGAAGGAATAGAATACTATAGAAAGAACATGAGTAAAGGGAAGGTATTAATAAATTTAAATCCAGAGAAAAAGGCAACTTTACCAAAGGCTAAGATATGATTAAGGCTGCTTTATAGTTCTTACACTAATTTTTAATTTTAACTATTAAACCTTTTTAGATATTTAATTTATACTAGCATGTTCAAATTGGAACATTATATATTATCCTCTCATTAAGCTTTTTCCTTTCAATTTAATAATATCACAAACTTTGTAAATATAATTGATATTTGCGTTTCCATTTTACAGCTTAAGATGACAAAATTTAAATATTTATGCTTGATTATTATCAGGCAAAAGGCAAAGATTAGAGATAATATTGTATCAATAAGTTCTCTTAGTTTGAATGGAGATAAGAACCATAAAATGATATTAATTAGTAAGATATAAAGATTTATTAATGACAGATATCTTATTAAGATAACTGTAAGCTAAATAAAGAATATACAATATAATCAAATTTACTTTAGCTAATTTCATTTTCTATATATCAGATAAAATCTGATTAGCAAACTTTCCAGATAATGTAAAAAGGTTAAATCAAAGAAATCTAGATGATACTCAACTAATTTAATATATATGAGCTTTGAAAAGCAAGTTAGGGAGATTTTCATAACTTTATAAGAGAAAAGTTTATGATTTCAATAAATAAAACAATGAAGTATCATTCAACAGTATCATTTTGTAAAAAATAAGAATTCTGCTATTTCCTTACTTCCTTGATAGTTAAAATGTATCCTGTTATTATATATTAAGCTCTAAAATATTTGCAATAACCTTAAAATACTAACTAAGAGATTGATGCATTTAGTTTAAATCATAGTAAATATAATTTGCTTTAATTATTCTAGATCAGATATATAAATTTTGCTTTACTGACTCTATAATAGAAATGTATTGCATAAATGAAAAAAACTAACTACATCTGCATATTTATGATATGATTAATGCTTTCGTACTAACCTTCATAGTCAGCTAAAAGTAATTTTAACTTTATAGGTTAAATTTTATGAGAATGTAGTTATACAATCTGAATTGCAGTTACTACGATTCTTTATGAGAATTTATATTCTACGTTAAGTTAATCCATTTCATCAATTGTTATATATATATAAGTTAGAGATATTTTACTCTATTATTTTAGGGATTTTGATATTTCTGATTTTGAGAAAATTAAATAGAAATTATTTCCCTTATATTGCCTTTTTATTCTGTTTTGCAAATACTTCAATATATAATATATATGGAATCTAATGACTCTTCTTAATATTTTAATAGATAAAAAAGCAGTTTTTTATAGATTGGATTGTTAATTCTGCTATGAAAGAAGTTAATTTAAATGTGTAATATTATGTGATTTGATACCTCTAGATTGAAATCTATCGTTTTTTTCTGACTTAATTTTAAGCATTTTTTAATTTCTCTAAATAATAATAAAGTTCCACTTAAGTAGAATATAAGCAAAAATATGAAAGCTTTAAGATTTTAAAGCTTCTATTAAAGCATCCATTCTTTTCAAATCTCAATAAGTAGTCTAATTATTCTATTCAACTTATACACTATAAATATTTAAATTTAAGTGCTTAATAAATGAATTTTTTCACTATTATATTACTAATCTTTAATACCAAGTATATACAGATAGCTTATATAAGGTAAAATAGTTTCATAAATGATAATCATAGGAAATAGTTTAGTACTTATAACTAAGGTTCTGCTAATATTACAAATATGTAAGTGTTAAAGTTTTTAAATGTATATAGAATATCTTTCTATAACTCTCATTTTCCAATTTTTTCCATTTTGTTGGCCTGTTTCTTGTGCTTTATTTAAAATGTTTGATTCTTGTTATATATCATCTTGCTTTTTTAATGTATCATTACACTTCTTTACAGCTGGAATAAAATTTTTGGTAGGTTTATCAATGAAAGAATATTAGTTTTCTGCGAAATTTTCGCTTTTAGAACTTTATTACTAAATAGTTAATCTCTGTTTATCTTTGCTACAAACTATATAACTTTGTTCTTAAATAGTTTAAGCTTTAGTATGCATTACTTCATTGTTTTAATAATTTGATTCTTTTGTTAGCAATGTATATATAGGTAATTGGATAGTTTTAAGAGTTTCTATAATTAATATTTTAGCTATGCATGTATTTCATAATTTTATAATCGCTTTAGCTCATAATGTTACCAAATTAGTTTTCTTACTATAGCCAAGCTATTTCTTAATATCTATTAGCTTTGCACATAATAGCTTAAAGACTTGCTTCAAATAGTTTTTTGGCTTTAAATGTATCTAAGTTAATATAGTAAATTTATCATTTATAGTCATTTAGCTTTAGTGACTTATATTCTAGGTATTAGATATTTAATCCAGTTCCTAGTGTTTTACTAGTATTGCTTAAGTAATTTCTTAGCCAGAACTTCTGCTATTATCATTATATATAAATTGCTAGCATAAAGCATACTAATTTCAGTATCTGGACATTACATCATTCTGAATAAAACAGATTTTGCATTTAAAGTATAGAAACAATTTTTATACCCTAAGGAGCAGCAAATAATAGAACTATATAATTACAAATATATTGAATAAAGCTAAAGAATGTAAGGATATCATTATGTGTAAACTAAAGAAAGGAAGTAATACATTTCATAATAGTCCTTCAAAAATGAATATTAATTACTAAGCAGCAACCAAATCCAGCGTATTTGTGGATGAATCTTAAAAAGGCACTTCTAATTTTTTGTTGTTTATCTGATTATGTAGTTCAAAGATTATAACAATGTGAAGGTTTTTTGTAACTCAATCTAATAGGCAAAACGATAGATTAGCTAGGGAGAATTTTCCTGCTTTTAAAGATATTAAGTAATATAATTAATAAAAATCATGAAGCTTTCTCTAAATTACTTGGTAAGAAATTAGATATCTTAAAGCTATAAAATATCTAAAGGATTAAGTGAATCAGCGGTCTAACTTGAAACCGAACTAAATACCTAAAAGTTAAATTATAGTCAAAAATTTAACTGGAAAAATCCCTTCGATTAGGAAAATAATTATATAATTTCCAAGGCTAATTTATCATTTCTGGAAACTACTGTAAAGTAATAGCATTTTAAGCTAAGGATAAAACTATTGGGATTGCTTAAATTAAAGAATAGCTATTATAGTAGTCCTTGAATCCAAAAGTTAAGCTAGAAATCATTTTTAATCTCTTAGAAAGAAAATAGTTAATGAAGAGTCTGATTTTCATATTATTATAAAAAATAAAATGGAAATTAGGAAATAACATACCTCTCTCAATGGATATCTAAAGAGATCTAATTTAATTGAATAATTACTGAAAAAGATAAATTACTATAATCTCAGGAATTTTTACATAAACAGTACATTAGAAATTATTAAACCTTACAAGAAGAGGTAAAGCAGCAAAGATTAAAGTTTGAAAACTAGAGAACATAAGTGAAGAACTAAACCTTCAATTTCCATCTATAGAGGAAAAATCAATAATATTTAACCGTAAATGGGATATAAAAGGGGGAAATTGACAGCTAATTTAAATAAATTCCTGAAATTCTTTAATTTTAATTTTCTTAGTTTCAATCTTCATTAAAAGAACTTTAAGAAGAATAAGCATTATAATAGGAAACTATTTAAAGAATCAATGGATTACAGGGAAGTATAACTATGGATATAGAAATAAATCAATAATAATAAAGTATAAGAAGAAACTCGTTGCTTTATATGACAAAAGTAGCACCATTATTGAATCTGGTGAAGATCCTAAATTTATGAAAAATAAATAAAAAGGTAGTGATAGACGTATTTAAATAGATCAACATAATTAGACAAAAATTAGGAAACAATTTTATAATAGTAAATTTAGCAAATTACAAATAACTTTTAGATGTAGCAAGCTTATCTGTAAAGTGCAAATTATAAATAAGGAAGGCGGACTAATAAAGTTCTAAACCGATCTTTATTTCGAGTGAAAATTTTCCAAAGATTCATGAATATAAAAGTCAATTTTTGAAACTATTAATTTTTTTAAATTTTAGCCAAACTTGTTTTTTTTATAAGGTTGTTTGACCGAATTCAAGAGTTAACTAATATAACTAACTAAATTTAAGCTTATAAAAATGTAAACAGACATATAAATAAATCTTTATATTATTTTAGGTATACTAAAAGATGTCAGGATTTAAAGCAGGGTTCTTCATGGCTCCAAAAAAGAAAGAATTAACGACATCCTAGAAAGGCTAGGACTAGGAAAAAGATACCGAAAAGGTCACCCATTAGGATGAATCTCCTACCTCTGAAGAAAAGCCTAGAAAATAGGCTAAAAATATAATGCCCTTGGAAGTCTCGAATCTCACCATTTAGTAATAAATAAGCTATGTCTAGCTGATTAAAGTGGTGCTAGATTTCCAGCAAGAGGCCAAAAAATTGAAGAAAGACTATAAGAAGCTTGGAAAAGTTTGAACTTGCAGAGGAAATAGAATCGAGACTCATAACCTAAGAAAGAGACCTTAATATATTTTGAAACATTTCACAAGACAAGAGCAATTAATCTCAAAACTAACATTAGAAGCAAAAAGAGCTGATCAGCAAGGTTGAAAAAATAGAAGGAAATCAGTAAAAATGCAGCGTTAAATGGAATGTAAGAATAATGAAATGATCCAATGATAATTGAAGATGAAAATAACTCAAGTTTTTAACCTAAACGTCAAGTAAGAAGATGCTATTATTATAACTCTCAGAAATATCTTTGGAAAAAGTCCTAGAAATTTTTCAATTTCAAGTAAAAATACCGAAGCTAGTAGAAGTAGTTGGAAAACAAAAAGAAGAGATAATAATAACTAAAACTAAAAAGAGAAATACAATAATTGTAAAATATTTGGAGAAATTTACAAAAAAAATCTAGTATCTAGCTGAATGAAGAATTCAAGGAAAACATGCATGACGAGGAGAAGAGTTATATAGATTTTTATATTTAGCCTCTAGAACAATCTAGAGGTTGGCGGGAAAAAGGTTGAAATACCTCCAAGACGCCAAACTTTTAATTTTATATTTTGTATTTTTATTTGTATTTATTTATATTATTTTAAGTCAAAAAAATTAACAAACAAATATATAAGAGAACTTAAAAAATTAGGTCTAATATTATTTCCAAAATTTGGCTTACAATACATGCATATAACTTACATACTTTTCTTACATCTTATGCTTTAGAATATTAACATTGAATATCCTTCCTTAATATATCTGACACTTATCTTTTTGAAATTAGTAACTAATACAAAGAATTCTATTTTTAAGCTTAACATTTAAAACATAATAGAGAAAGTAAATTTGATCATACAGCTAGTAGTTGAAATATGATTTTTTCTATTTTAATATTTGAAAGGTAAAGCTAATGAAGATTTAGGAGATAAACTGAGTGCAAAGGGATTCATTTGATTTTGCATATAAGGTCTTAAAATTTAAAAATCTATTTATTCACTTAATTTATAATCTTTAGGGATTATGTAAATTAAGCAAATATTAAAAAAGGATCGAGTACAAATCTTGTAATATTAATCCCCGTTATTAATTTCTCAAAGTTATCTCTTCTATTTTTGGTTCTTCTTTTCAAGATATTACATTTATTTAATTTATACTATGTTCTTCTTTATCTGAGATCTGTTATCAATAGAAATAGTTTAGTTTATCATAAACTATATCATCGCCATAATGATTCTTCTGATTTTAATTTTTAAGTTAAAAAATTAGAATATGAAAAATGAGGTTAAATACAATATAAAAATATGGCTATTCCTAAAACTTGCCTGGCTATTAAGCTCGTTAAGCCGGGTAAACCTCCTGTTCTTGAAATATAAGAAATTCCTGTTCCTAAACCTAAATATGGTTAAGTGCTTATCAAGATGGAGTATTCTCCTATTCAACCAGCTGATATCGTTTCACTTTATGGAGGATATGGAAATAAAAGAAAAACTCCTTTTACTCCCGGACTTGAAGGATGTGGAACCGTAATTGCATAAGGAGGTGGTTTAAGAGCATGGCATTTATTAGGAAAAAGAGTAAATTTAGTTGGACCAACAACAGGATTATATGGAGGTTGGCAGTAGTATTTGGTATTAAGTGCATGAATGTGCATTCCTTTAAAAAAAGAAATTTCTATGTAATAGGCTGCAGTAAGTACCGCTAACCCTACTACTGCTATTGCTGCTCTTGATACAGTCAGATAAGGAAAACATAAAGCCATTGTTTAAAACGCAGCTGCTGGATCCACCGGATAAGTTTTATATCGTTATTTAAATGCTTATGGAATAAAAGTAGTAAATATAGTAAGAAGCTAGGAATAAGTAGATATTTTATAAAAGGAAGGATTCAAATATATCTTCAATTCTAATGATCCTGATTTTAAGGAAAATGTAACAAAAGCTTGTTAAGAAGTAGGAGCAACATGTGCTTTTGATTGTATAGGAGGAGAAGCGACTTCTTTACTTTGTGATATACTTCCTACAAAATCTACAATTTATGTTTATGGAAATTTATCGAATTAAAAAAACGCTTAAGTATCTTCGAACGGATTAGTGTTTAAAGAACAAGTAATAAAGGGATTCTGAACCGCATTATGAATCAGAAGACAAAACGTCTTTGCTTTGCTTTCTCTATCAAATGAAGTTCATAAATTTGCAGGAACTGTGTTTAAAACATAAATAAGTAAAGTGGTAGGAATGAATGAAGTTTTGGAAGGAATAGAATATTATAGAAAGAATATGAGTAAAGGGAAGGTATTAATAAATTTAAATCCAGAGAAAAAGACAACCTTACCAAAGGCTAAGATATGATTAGAAAACTTATTCAAATAACATTTAAATTATCTAATTTGTTAAATAATTTAAAAATAAAATATACATAGTTCTTCAATTTTATTCATGTGAATGTAATTAAAGAAAAAAATTAATACTTTAAAGAAATTTCTGGTGAACCTTCATAAAGTAATTTTTAGGGATACTTTATAAGTATCTTAGTCAGTTATTTAATTAGATTGATATCTAATCTACAATGGCTACTTCAACAAAAATTAAATAATTTTGTTTTCATGATTTCCTTTAAACAGCGAACTGATGAACTTATAGTAATTGCTTTGAAAGACAGAACATTTAAAGAGAAGATCTAAAGGGTTATGAATATTATATGGAATAAACTACTTGAGAAATCTTAAAATGAGGTAGATAAATGAGACATCAACTAGATGCTCGTGTTAAAAAACTAGTCTTGGTATCTGAAGAAAAAAAGTTGGACATTTAACATTAGATTCTAACGGAAAAGCTATATAATTGGATTTATGAAATACAATACAGTATAAAATATAAAATACATGTTATTTGTCCTATATAAATGGGAGATAGAAAGAAAAGGTAATATTTAATTTGGAAAAATTTAGATAGGTTTGAAGAAACTTCATCTTATTATGTAGTTTATAAAAATAATTATTTATATAAAGCTTTAGATTATGAATTATGCTTAAGTAGTTGATGGTTTTATAGGAAAAGCTGAAGTAATGACCATCATATACTTTAGCAGTCATCTTTTATCCCGTTACCATTAATCATTTTATTAACAGAAAGTCAAGCTCTTAAAATTCAGTCTATAAAAAGAGTTATATTAAAAAAGTCACTTATCTACAATAATTTTTCTTCTGAAAATATCTCTACAAGACTATTATTTATAACTTAAAAAGCAAATTTTTATCTAAATATATAAGAATTAGACTAATTACGCTCTTGATTAGTCTAAATTAATATTATCTATCTGATTATTCTAAAGGGGATTTAATATGAATTAACTCTAGCTATTTTTTTTTAATCTTCTAGTTGAAGTATTTCGGTAAAGTAACTAGGCATATTTTAAGGGAACATAATGACTGCTTTCTGAAGTATAATTGCATATGTTCTTTCTAGATATTTTTAAGTGTGTCCTTTTATAAAAAGTTATTTAAAAGTATGTGAGAGAGTATAAAGCTGAATTCTCCTCTTTGAAACTGATTTATTATATTGGAAAACTATATAATAGCTTCATTATAAAATAGGGATTAATAACTATAATTCGAGTAGAAAGTGTATAGGATGGACAGTTTAATGTCTAAAGTTAACAGCTGAAGTTATTAAACAGCGAGATTTTAAGTTAAAGCGGTGAATTCAAAAGCCATAAAATCTAAAACATAATATCTATCGATGCTCTTATACGAAAATAGAGGAAATCTAGAGGAAATTATAAGAATCTAGCTTATATTGTTCTATCATGTAATTTTGATTATAATGGTATTTCAATTAAGAATAAAACTTACTTCTTTTTAGAATTTTTTAAACTGATAGTTGAAGTATTTCGATAAGCACTTTTTGAAAATTACAAGTTTAAATGATTTGCTTATTTAAGAATTTAATAAAATATACAGCAATCTGTTGCTTCACAGTTTTCTTTAAATATTTTAATCTTTACATTTTTTGGAAACGATAGAGTGATTAAAGTTATTAAAATTGTATTACTTAACATATCTTTGAAATCTTTTATTAATCTTTGTGAAAGAGATAGGATTAATTAAAATGCTATATCTCAAATTTAGATATAGCTACTAAACAGAAATGGATTTTATTATGAATTATTTTGAAGATAAAATAACCAAAATTATCGGTAAAACTATATGACTATAAGTTTGATAAAATCCTTTCAAAGGAGTTTAGATGAGTAATCTTCGTTAGAACCTAAATAGGGTTTATAGCTATGATCATTAAAAAGAAGCTCTTGATCATTACTTAAAGAGAACTCGATTATACTCCCTTGCTCATAAGTTTAAACCATTTTATTTTGCGTCTAGATCATATCTTGCTTTTATATTTCAAGTTATTTTGTCCTTTTTTGAAAACTAGCTTTCATTTTATTTCTTTCCTACAAGATAAATCTTATCTCTTATGCAAACCAATCGTAACTTACAAATACGTTTTAGCTACTTTCATTTGTAGACACTTCCGATAAATTAAATTCGTTCAAGAACTATATTGGCATTTAGAATCCCTCTGGAAATTTTAATATTTATAGCTGCATAGCTTCCTTTTGCCATTTATTGTGAGTTGAAGTAGCTAGTTACAATATTTCGCATGCTTTTTACTATGTAAATTGATTTTTTTTTTTCATCAGTTCAATTTAAGCAAGCCATCCAAGTTTTTCTTTTAGCGAAATGTTCTTTTATCCTTACCTTTTTTCAAAAATCGGAAAGCTTTCTTAGTTCATTTATTATAAATAAATCCCATGCGCTCTTTTATCCTTGTAACCTGTACATTGTAATTTTTTAAACAGAAATTGATATTTTTTTAAATTAAAGTTTAAATTAATTTTATTGAAGCGGAATTTCAAATTATAAAGAAAATTTTTAATCATTTAAGCAATTTTAAAATAAAAATTATTAGCTAAAAGCTTAACTTAACAACTAATAAACCAAATTTAGTTTACCAATGGATTTTTTTTCTACATTTGATTCTATCTCTAAAGCTTTGAACTTTCTTGAGCTCTTTATATTTCTAAATGTGTTAGTAATTATTTTCTATAATTATATATTTCCTTGCTTATCTAAAATCATGTTGATTCTGCTAATACTATTCAAATTGTGAACTTTGCATATCAAACTTATCTGTTATTTCTATTCTTTCATAAAGCTTTCTTCTAGCATCATCCTTTTTATTGATTAGTCATTAATTATGAATCTTTAAAAATTTCTTGATTATTTTCTTTAGACTCTAAAATCATCTGTTAAATATCAATTAGAGCAATTTACTTTTACCCCTAGCTATCATTGGTTATGTTTAGTAACTAACAAATATTAAATCATAAAACCTATGAGTATCTTTTTATAATAGCTTCATCTCTTCATCTATTCTTGTGACTAATTATTTCTTCAACTTTTAAATCATCTCTTTAGCTAAAATCTTCTTTTCCAATTTATCCTTATATTAAATATAGATACTTAAGATAAAGTTTTCTTATTATTATATTTATCTAAACTAGAAGTTTAGGTTCTAATGAAAGTTGTAATTCCTTAATCTTCTTTATAATTTTAGCTTATATAATAATCTTATTATTATACTATTATATACATGCTTCTATCTCTTTTTGTATACTGTTTAAATTACTTATATTTTCTTATATAATTCATATAAAAAGCCTTGCTCTTTATTAAATCTTAGTTTAAATTATCTTAGTTTTGCTAAGCTTTGCCATAGCTTTTATTTATTTTTATTATTGATCATAGCTAATTATATACTCTGTAGATAAAGAGAAAGCTGATTGAATATGAATAGTATGAAGGAGATAGCTTTATTCTTTTTTTGTATATGAAAAGGCTTTAAAAGTATATTATAGGATTATTTGTTATCTTAACGAAACTGCTAAATTAGTTTTTCTCTTTATACAGTTAATCTTAATTTTACCTTTAAGATACTTTTAATAAGTTCAAATTTTGAGCTTAATTATTTGGCTATTTTAAGTATCATTGAGCAACTTGAAAAGCTTCTTCTTTATACAAATGCTCTACTTGGAGGTTACTAAATTAGATTAATAGATAACCATAGTAATATGCTAATTCTTCCCAGTATCAAAGTAATATAGTTAGTAGCATCATAATCTTATATCTTAAGATAATTGGTATCATTTTTGATTATTCTTACTACCAACATACATTTAATTCTATTTAAACATCACAATCTTTGCTTCTATTACTAAAATAACTCTTAAGAGCTTATATAAAAATAGTTAGACTAAGCTTAGTTTATATGAAGAAGGGTAAAGAGTGAAATTATAATTAAATAGATTGAGATAGTTTTAAAGTTTGAAAATAAGAGTAGAAGTCCATTTTTAATGACTGAATTTTTATGTGGTCTCAATTCTGTCTATTCAGCACTTAAAGCAGGAAGAAGATAAATAACCAAACTTTTATTATTTCCCTCCTAAAATTCTAGATAAGAACATATCTTATAATTGGCTAAATAGCTTAAAATTGAGGTGGAATTTGTTACTAAGCAAAAATAACTGCAAAATATGACATAAAGCTAAGATCACTAGAATGTAGCTCTGAAATGTTCACCCTTAGTAATAGATTTCTAGCAAAACTACGCTAAACAGTTTTAAAAAACTAAAACTTTACTTTTTCTGGATAGAATACAAGATCCTCATAACTTAGGTGCTTTATTTAGAACTTCTTACTTGCTATAAATTCCTGTTTTAGTCACTTAGAAAGGTTCCTGCGGCTTGACAACTGCAGTTTCAAGATCAAGTTCAGGAGCTTTAGAATTTATGTCAGTTTATGGAGTCAAAGATGATAAGATCTAGTAAGAGCTCTCTTATTTTCTTGACGCTAAGTGAAATGTTCTATCCACTGCCACAAAGGGAGAAAGAATGGAAAAGTGAAAAGGAGGGTAGACATTACTAGTAATAGGAAGTGAAGGTCAGGGAGTGAGATCTGAAATACTAAAGAAATGTACTGGAATTATCTCAATTCCTAAATATTCAGAAGAAGTAGACTCCTATAATGCAAGTGTAGCAGGAGGTATAATGATGTACTATTTTAAGCATTGTTAAGCGAAGTTATTAATTATTCCAAAATATTCTAATAAATACTAACAAGTAATATAAGCTTTAAGACTAATCTAAAGCAAAACAAGATAAATCCCTTTAAATTTAATAATCCAGTCTCCAGTCTCTCATCTAATTATACTTTCCAAAAGAAGAAAGAAGGTAATATTTTACTATAATTAGTATCTTACAGACAAGTCATTTTAACAATTAAATATACCTGCTTTATAAATCATACAGTAGATTAAATTAAATAGGTTAATACAGCAGTATAATATCTTTATTTTCATTTTCATTTAATCTTTCTTCACAACATTAACAATTAAACCACAGGGTGATTAAGCTATACAGTTAGCCTCTTTTTAAATATAGTAGATTTAACTAATGTTACTCTTTATGTATGTTAAGTATGGTTTATGGATAACTAAACAAAATGCACATTAATTAATGAATTTTAGCTTTATATATAATTCTGGTTTCAGGCTATCTAATCCCTAAATAATTTTCTGAGGCTTAAAAATAGTAATTGAAGCCATATTTATGGTTTAAAGTAAGCAGTTGAACAAGAGATTAATGTTATTTTCTAAGCAAATACTTTTATAGCTTTATTTTTTGCTTTAAATTAAATAGTACGGGATGTAAGGTTTCGATATGCCGTAATTAAACTCTGTGGATAATAAAATTCTACAGTGAATTGTAAAAGATATCTATCATGAAGACTAGTTCACTCAATAAGATTTGAGGAGAAGAGCAGCACACTGTGTATAATTGTTCTTTTTAATAGGATGCTTTAAGATAGTAATGTGGTTTGTAATAAGCAATTTAGACTAAGATTTATCCTTATAAAATTTTTAATCTTCTTTAATGGTTTCTTGCCTTTACACTATGATAGGTCCAGGTATCTAAATGAAGGTGCTAAAATCATGCAAAATAGTAACAATGATCTAGATTTATATTTGGCTATTAGCTACTATCTATTTTTCAAGTAACTATGCAGAAGCTTTTCATGCTATGTCTATGTATCTGTGCCTAGCTCCTTCACTTGTATGCTTTTTAACTGGAAATAAATTTCTAACTGTTATTACTTTAGTTTCTTGTGCTGCTACTATGATATATAACTCCCAAATCACCTTTTAAGCATTTTAGCTTAAAGAATTGAAATTTCGCAGTGAATTAGGTGAGTGATTTTGGGAATTAGAAGATTAATGTGACAAAAGATTGAAAATTATGAAGTTTAGTAACTCAAGGGTAATAGCGCTGCTATTCATCAACACTCTGCTTTCTTTATACTATGAAAGCAGATATCAAAAGTTCTAAAATGTATTGCTGTAAGCCTTTAATGAGAAAAGAGAGAAGAATAATTATGTCTGTGCTGTTATTCATGAGTTAAGAAACCCTTTAAGTGCTGTTTTGGGAAGTTTGGAACTACTTACCACAAATTAATGGTATGACAATAATAAATTAGCTCTAGTGAAGAATGCATATGATTCTGGAGAAATATTAGCTGGGATGGTTTCTAATATTTTAGACGCTGGAAAAATAGAGTCAGGAATGTTTGATTTAAATCTAGAGAAGATAGAAATAAGGCAAGTAATATGGAAGATTGTATAAGTAAATAAAGCAAATGCAATAAAGAAGAAAATCGAATTTGAAATGATAAATAATCCAGAGGTACCTAAGTATGTTATAATTGACAAAAAAAGAGCTATTTAAGTCTTCATGAATTTAGTTTCAAACGCTATTAAGTTTACTACCAAAGGCTAAGTTAAAATTGTTCTATCTTGGTAAGATTTTAAAAGCACTAATTCTAAAAAGACCTCTGACATTATTTTGGCGACTAAAGAGAATGAATATTTGGCTAGATATAGAATTTAGCTAAAGTAAGATGAGAAGATTAAAATTTAGCAAAAGAAGCAAAACTTAGAATATCTAAACGACGATTAGAAGCTATAAACTTGTAATCTAAGTAAAGTATTCACTACTGCTTAACTAATTAGACCATTAAGCTATAGTGAAATTTAACTTCAAGATGAAAAAGCTTAATCTTGAAGTTTTAATGTATTATAAATAAGATAGAATTAAATAGAAGGATATAAAGATGGTAGCGATTAAATAAGGAGAATAAGAAGCTATTCATAAATTTTTAGAGAACAAAAAGCGAAATCAAAAGAAGAGATTTAGTGTGAGTTTGAAGAAGAGATAGAAAGTAAGGAAATAAAACGAAAGAGTTCTGAGTAAAAAAGGAGTAAATGAAAAGAAAACTTTTAGAATATCAAAATAAAGATTCCCAAATATGATAGGAACAAAGATAAGAAAATAAAGATTATTCCTCATGAATTAATAATAGATGATATATCTCCAGTGTCCGTAGACTAAGATAAAACTATTTTAAATCAATCTACAATCAGATAGGAAGAATTTTATTTGGAAAGTCCTATAATTTAACATACCAAGTCTTAAACTTCAACTAAAACTTTACTTTATATTAAAAACGAGAGTCAGTAAGGTATTCTCAAGTTTTAAGTTATTGACTCAGGATGTGGAATTTCTTAAGAAGATTAGTAAAAACTTTTTAAACCCTTTACGTAGGCTAATAAAGGAATTAGCAAAGAATATGGAGGAACTGGATTAGGCTTATGAATCAGCAATCTAATAGTCCAAAAGATGGGAGGTTGAATAGATATGGAAAGCATAATAGATAAAGGAACAACTTTTAGTGTAAGCATTCCGTTGCAAGTAGCTCCTTAAAGGTAAGAATCAGCTTCTATGTAATGCCTCAAGAAAAATTTAAACATATTATTAGTGAACTAAAAATGTAGGAAATGGTTCAAGCAATTACTAGAGAATCTATCATGCAATGTTTAAAATGCGTTCACTTTTAACGAAGCCTTGTTCTTATTTAAAGACAAGGTATAATAAAATCTAGACATAGTTTTCATAGATAACAGCTTCAAAAGAATATAAATTTTGAATTGCATAAACGCTATGAGAGAAATAGAAGAAATGTACAATATTAAGAGAAAAATTAAAATTTTCATTCTAACCAAAGATAAGAATGAATCTTTAGACTGCTATTCTATCTCTGACTAGCATGATGGAATTTTCCCTATGAATGCTAATGCTGAGGAAGTTATCTCTAATCTTTAAAAAGTAGTGAATTATAAGGCTAGATGCGAAGTAAATAAGGTACTAATAGTAGACGATGAAGAATCTAATATTTTCAATTTATCTCTTTAGTTAGAAGATCTTGATGTTCCTTACTTTACTGCAAGGAATGGATAATAAGCTGTACAAATTTATTCAGAGAATAAATCAGAAATTGGAATGATTATAATTGACAATGAAATGCCTATTATGAACGGAGCTGAAGCTATATAAGCAATTAAAAAGATTAGATTTAATTCAGGAGATAAAATGAGGAAGTGCATAATTGTAATGCTTTCAGGTGACGATCAGAAAGAAATAAAATAGAAGGCTATCAAAGCAGGTGCTGATAAATTCAGAGTAAAGCCGCTTTTCAAAAACTAGCTAG
Source organism: Loxodes magnus (assembly GCA_946699065.1). NCBI lineage: Eukaryota > Ciliophora > Karyorelictea > Loxodida > Loxodidae > Loxodes > Loxodes magnus. The sequence continues at coordinate 670,993 of CAMPDV010000100.1, forward strand.
AAGATTTATTTTTTATTTGATGCTTTATAATAAAACTCTCATTTAAATTAAGATTAATTTTAAGGTTTTTCACAATAAAGTTCTCATTTAATTATTTCATACATATAACCCATCTCTATTAACTGATAAGTCTTATTACAATTGTACCCATATACCTTTTATTTACAAGGTTATTAGATAATCTAGAGTTTAAAATATAGATCTAGAAAATGCCATAAAGGTTAAATATTTCAATTCTATAAATAATTAATACTTGGATATTAATCTATGACTCTGATAAGAGTGCTTAGATTAAAATAAATAGAAGCATCTGATATTGAACTAATTCGTATTGAAATAGCAGGGAATATATATAAAGTACTTATTTATCATTAATAGAATAAACTTAATACAAATTGAACTACTAATGTGATCTTTTATAAGCAGACGCTTCTTTTCTTAAGGTATTTTTTTAAATATGAAACTTAATAAAAATTAAGACTCTAATATCCACTTATCGTTGCTAATAAAAGTATCGATTTAATAAAAATTTAAAGGAAGTATAGTATTAGAAACTGAAGATATTGATAATGATGATAAAAAAGGGAGAAAATAGAACATTATTAATAATCTTAAAGCAAATGTATAATCAATTAAAACTAAAAGGGTTAGCTAAGTAAACTTTGCATATATCTAATAGTATCTACTTATAGCTAATTAGAATATCAAAATGACTTAAATTTATTTACTTATATTTATCTTTTAAATTCATTATGTAGCATAAAATTACTATGAGGGTTAAATATATATGAAATATTAAAAGACTATTATTTAACTTCCTTACTATTATAAATTGTAGGTTGCAAAGAATTAAGGATTGAAAGCATGAAAAATAAGAAAGTTGAAAATTGTTAAAATTAGATTACTAATCTTCATGGCTTATTCCAAACTAGACTATTAAAACAGCTTGAAATAACCTTATCGTTAATGAAAAAGAGTAACAAGGCAAATAACTAAATAAAACAGTAATAAAATTAGATCATTTAATCTTATATCTAATTAAGTAAGTTTTATGAGTAAAAGCGAAAGCATAAATTGAAAGGTGTTTAGATTAATTGACAGTCTCAAAATAGAAAATTGATGAGAGTCTTACAAGATTAAAACTAGTTTAAATTGATAGAACATAGTACTGAATTTATCTAATGCTGCTAAAAGATTTAATAAATTTATCGCTTTAATTTATAATTAGATGTCTTTATTTAATTAGTATCTTTTGTCACATACGCTTAGAATCCTTCAAACCATTATTACTCATAACTTTGAAGACTTTAATTAAAAGGCTCTACTTTCCATTTATATACTATTCTTAGCATACGCTAAGGTTTACTTAGAAGAACATTAAAATATAATGGTAATGGGATTTAAATAATAGATTAATAAGTAACTATAATACGAAAGAATCGTACTAAGAAAATAAAAAGTGGAAATGATAAAAAATTAAGTAAGCTATTGCAAAATTAAAAATTAGACTGTGTAGTAAATTAGTTTAAGCTTCATTTTAATAAGTTAGATTAAAAGTACCTTTTTAACACTTTAATTGTTTTATGCTTCATCTATTATTCTTTTTGGAGTAGGAATAAAGTTAGTTCCTTAGTAGATATTTTTAAAAGAATTTGCTTTTAATTTAAAAATTAAGGTGTATTAAACTCTTGGAAAATACGAGTTTTATAAACATCAAGTTGATACATTTAGATGCCTTTATTTAATATCTCTTATGTATTATATTGAATAAGAACATTTTGACATTAAAAACGAAATATCAGAGCCTCAATTCTTTTAATTTATTTAGTTTAAATGAAAGTAAAAGCTTATGAACTTCATTCTTCTAAAATGGAGAAAAGAAAGTCAGCTTGAATCAATTGGATAAAACTCATTAAACCTAGCTTAAGAATACTTAAAGACTATTTATACACGATTCTTTAAGATTTAGTTGCTTTAATTTTCATTTCTTTAAGTTATCGTAGAGTATCAAAAATAATGTTAGTCTTCTCAAATGAGAGAAAAGGGATTTCCTTTATATAATATCAAAAATTTTATCTATGTCAGTTAGAATAGCTATTAGTTGCCTTTTATGCGACCATCTTTGTTATAAATCAATAATCTTTCAAATTTATTAAGTTTTTGTACTTTTAAGAACAAATCTATATTAAGTTAGAGACAAATATTTCGATCATAAAAATATTTATATAAGCTTTAAGTTAAAGCTTTGGTATATTTTTAGTTAAACAAAAGCGTGCCAATTGCATCAAATATTCTTAATTATCTAATTATAATAAAAATGTTTAATTCCTTTATTGTATTTAATATAGTAAGTGCTATGAAAATAAGATTGATAAAACTCGCAATTATTTATTGAAATTCTTCACTCGTATATTTGATTCATTGCTCTTTGATACTTTCACTATCTGAAGCTTTATTTCTCGCAAGTTAGTTTCTTTTTTTTAATTTCAAAGTCCGTAAAAAAAGACTTACTTTACAAATGATTTAGTTCATTTGAACTAAAAGATTTATATATTTCCATTCCTTCTACTTGAAATGTAATTTTTTCTTGAATTTAATTTTAGTGATTATATAAACTTGATTTCTCTCAATTTTCAATAAGTTGATACTGCTAGTTAGAATTAAAATTAGTTAGATAAAGAATTCTTACATTTAATAAGTTTTTTCCTTTTAAAACTTATCTTATGGATTTTTATTTAGATCATTATGCTTTTTTGTTTTCTATTTTTTCCATTTTCATAGTATGTGAAGATAATACTTACAAGATTTTTTTCTAATATAATTAGGAGGCTTCCTAATTATGATGATAAGTAAAGCAAAGCTCTTTTAATATTTAATGCTTTCCTTCTTTACTTAAGCAAATAATTTGGTAAGAAAACATGGTGATTTGCATTAATATTTTGACTATTTCTATAAATAAGTGCAAATTCTGCATTTTGATTAGGTAAATTACTAATTAGCGGTATTAATTCTCAATATTGTTCCAGTCAAGCCATTAGAACTATTAAAATTATCCAGATAAATTTTTCAATTTCATCCTGTAATTTCCATAATTTAAAATTACTCTATGGATTAAAGTGCTACATTCTTAGTTATTTAATACAATTAATTCATTTATTACTATAAAATCTAGAAGCCTTAAAGTATTATTACTTATCCAAGATTAATTATTATCATATTTAGGAAATAAAGCATTAAGTCACCACAAAGAATAGTAGGAATTTAACTGTAAACATTTATGATACTATTAAGGTATTTATAGGCTATATCTTTATCTAGATTTGGCTTTTCATTTGTAGCCAAATAACATTATACCATTATTAAGTTTCCAATTTAAACACATACAAAACGTTCAGAAATCAAGTTCATTTTAACAAAATCAAGTTTTTTTAACTAATAAGCAACACCACCAACTTAATAATTAACAGTTTAGATATAAATTTATATTGCTCTACAGCAATATAAATTAATTAAATTAAGGTTTCGTTTATTTAAAAATATCTAATCATTGCTAATAAAAATACATTATAATGTAAATCACTTAAACTATGAATGATTCTAGTCATTTTTGTCTATTTTGTTTCATTCTACTATCTATAATTCCTTTAATAGACTCCTTGTTAATTGCTATGAGCTTTCATTTGGCATTATTGATTTCTTATTTGATTCTTCGTAATTCTATTTTATACAATTTATAGTTTAAGGTTTTCTTAAGATAAAATCACTTATTTTAATATTATATTCTTATAGGATTTTATACTTAACTGTTGAATGTTTAGCTGGAGTTAAGATATTAGTATCTTCCTCAAATCTCCTTTTGAGAGAGCTTGAATTTTCAGGAAATGTTTTTAATAAAATGAAAATCTGGCAAATTTAGATAATTATCATTTGATGGCTTTTTTATTAAATTGATATTTAATTCATTTAACATCCCTTGATTTGACTATTGGATTTTTGAGGTTTAATTTCTAATAGAATTTATTCTGCTATAAACGCCAACCTAGATTCTAAGATTGATAGCCTTAATTAATTGCTTCATTTTTAGATATTTATTTTTCCTCTTTTTCACTTTTCATTTTTAATTATTGCTATTCCTCTTTAACTATTTCTTTAGCATTATTTTACATCTAGTATTTGAAGCTTAAATTAAGATTTTTCAGCTTCATTTTTATATCTTTTAAGTTGGTACTATCATTAGGATTTTATGCCCAGCATGCTCGAATAACTTCTTTAAATTCTAAAGGAAAATACTTAGGTATTTTCTCTCTTCCTTCCTAAATAGCAGTATCTTAAATAAATTAATTCTAAGCACATTTCCAAGGAATCACTCTAGTTACTATCTCTAAAATATCACTCCTAACGAAAATATATCTGATTGTTTACTATAAATTTTGGTTCTTCAACCATATATCTAATATTTCCTTTAGTAATTAGATATTTTTGAAAAACACTCTATTTCACATTTGAAAAACCTAAATCAAAAGCCTTCACTCTTAAATCACAATTCAACTATATATTTTAATGCTGTAGCAATATCCAAATTTATTTAAACCTGTTTTCCCAAGATAATTTTTATTCGCTGTGCAGTAACTAAAATAAAATAAAAGGTAAAGATTCCATTTCCATACTTAATGATGTAAGACAGTATCTATAAATTAATACAACGTTTCTATGGGCTATTTCCAAGCTAAAAACTGATTTCCTATTCTAAATTTTTTAAATTGCTTGCTTCACTCTCTTACCATCTATAATCTTGATAATTAGTTTGATTTTTCCTTTCATTAAATCCTTATAAATCTTACCAAAATATATTATGTTTATACTATAATATAAAATATACTTTTTTAAGCTATTTTCCTAACAAAATTTAATATTGACTAGCAATAAATATCTAACCAAAGAATAATAGAATAAAAGAAGATTAGCTAATAGTATTAGCACTAATTATTCTATTTAATGTATAAAAATTAATAAAATTTAACTAAATACGAAAGAATCGTAATACCCTAATACTAAAACTTCTTACTTGGTAATATTTTTTAATTAATACAGTTTAACAATTAAATTAGATTGGTATTATCATATCAATATCAAAAGCAAAAGTATCAAAAATCATAAACTTATATCCAGAAAAATTTGATTTTATAGTATTAAATAAAAATATTAGTTGCTAATAAAGCATAGCTAATTAGTTAACTATTCTTAAATTATACTAGTTATAAAATAATAAGCATAACTTAAATTTAAAGATTTAAAATGGATAACAATAAAACTATAAAGTAACTATTATACTTTAAAATAAAATTAATTTAAATATATTTATTATTCTTTTTTTAATCTATTAGTAGAACTATTAATATCCTAAAGCTAAGTACTATTTAATTTTAAATTATTAATTAATAATATCTAAATATAATAAGACTTTAGCTAAATAGGACTGGAAGAGTTTTATAATTATACTTGTATAAGTAATTGAATGTGTCTCTTACTGTGTTACTAATAATTATAATTAGTTTTATTTAACTTAGTTTATTAATTAAAAAATAACTTATAACTACTTTAAAAAATTAAATTTATAGAGTATATAAGAGTATTTTATAAAAGATAACTAGCTCTTTAGGTTAATGCTGTTATATTATATTTTAAGGTCTAAATTTAAATTGTTAGCTACAATCATTTTTAAAGATAATTATCCTTTTATTATGTAAATATCCTTAGTCATATTCTTAAGTTAATAAGATATATCTAAAATTTGCCTATTTCAAGTTAAAAGTTTATAGGTAGATTAGAACAAAAGATTTACTTATATTAAGCTAAGAATCTTAAGTTGAGAATTTTAAAATTAAAAGCTTTGTTAATTATTTGAAGAAAAGTGAGTACATTACTTGAAAATTAATTATTCGATAACTGCAAGAAAAATATTAAAATCCAACTTTAGTTAAGAAGATTTTTATTAAAACATTAGTCTATCATTAAATATAAAATATTCTACACTCTTAATTTAATTAAGGACAAATAGTAAGAAATAGAACTAAATTTTAAACATTTGAAGATAAGCTAAATTTTATTAATCGAAACAACGAAAGATTTATAATACAAGCTAAGGGAGAAGATAATAGATGAAAAAGATATAAAATAGATTAGTGAAAAATCTATTTTATTAGTCTTTAAAAGTGGAAGCATCAATTGATTCTAGTCAGAACTAAATTTCCTAACAACTAATTTATTCAGAATGAAGAATAACGAAACTTCAATTTTAAATTTAACTAAAGTCTCTAAAATTTATAAATTAGCATACGAATTTCCCTTTTAACAAGTTAATTACACTATACAAGTAGCCTATAAAAGCCTAGCATTTGTAATAGAATAATATTTAGCTAATTAATTTATTGCTGAAAGGATATTAAAGTAAATTATTTTGCTAATACTTAAAATAGATAAGTTTAGTTATTTATCCTTCATATAGAGATTTAAATATTATTTTTATATTGAAAATATAAAATAAAAGGCTAGTTAATATCTTCATCTCTCCCTATTTTTGCAGGAAAATCTAAAATACCAAATAATTTCTTTAGCTCCTAAACTTATCTCACTTAATTTTTTAAGCATCTATATAATATCATAGCAAAGAGCATATCAACTAGTTATGTATAAATGTTTCATTACAATCACTTATATAAATTAAAATTTTATATTACAATTAAAATGTCAAAATTTTCCATTGGAGTAACAAATGAACATTTAACCATACAAAGGAAAGGATGCTAAAGAATGCTCTAGATAAATAGACTAAGTAAGGAGCAATCTTTTAAATCCTATGTAGCTGAATTACAAAATCCTATTTAAACTTATGGAATAGTAGGAGTGAGTGAACTTCTGAATGCTAATTATTTAATATACATAACACAGTGCCATCATGTAGGTGATCTATTAGGATCAGCAATTTACTAGCTAGATGAAGTTGAAGCTTTATGCTTCTAATAAGATCCTAAAGTATCACGAAGTAAAGATGTTAAACCTCTAAAAATTATAAAAGAAGTATTTGCAAATAATTGCTTTTACTTTTCCTATGACTATGATCTTACTCATTCGTAATAAAAGCAGAATGACTAAGTTAACTGAGAGAAATGTGAGTACAAATACTTCTGGAATCACTTTTTGAGTACTTATTTAATGAGAATTCACGCAAACGAGTTTATTATGCCCCTTATTTCTGGGTATGTTAATATATCGAAATTCTAAATAGGTGAAAGATAGTTTTCTTATATCTTAATAAGTAGAAGAGATCATAGAAGGGCAGGATATAGATTTGTTTGTAGAGGACTTGACGAAAAAGGATATGCTGCGAACTTTGCTGAATCAGAGTAAATTTTAGTTTTTCAACAATAAGGAATAACTCAAGTATGCTCCTATGTTTAAGTTAGAGGCAGCATTCCTTTAATTTGGAAGTAAACACCAACTACTAAATGGGAACCTAGTTGCTAGATTTCTCAGAACGAAGAGCAGACTCTTCATTCAGCTAATCTTCATTTGAACGAAATGACTGATGATTATGGAAATACTTTAATGGTGAACCTTATAGATAAGAAAAAAAACCAACTTAAAATTGGAGATCAATTCACTAAACTAATTGAGAAACTTTAAAATCCTACTTGGAAGTATATCTGATTTGATTTTCATCATGAATGTAGGAAGATGAAATGGCACAATCTTTGTAAATTGATAAAGCTATGCGAAGAAGACCTAGAAAATCATGGATATTTCCATAAATAGATAAATGCTGATCATTCAGTCTAAATATTGGAAAATTAAAAAGGTGTAATAAGAGTAAATTGTATGGACTGTCTTGATCGCACTAATGTTGTATAGAGCGTAATTGCAAGATAGTGTCTGTTTAGATAGCTTTCTAGTTTTAAGATACTTACTGAAGAAATAGATCACGAAAACGTTTTTCAACCTCTCCCATTGTAGCTAGAAGAAATCTTCAGAAATTTCTGAACAGATAATGCTGATGCAATTAGTTAGCTTTATACAGGTACATCTGCTCTAAAAACTGACTTCACTAGAAAAGGCAAAAGAACTTACAGGGGATCTATATAAGATGGAAGAAATTCAATAACTAGATACTATAAAAATAATTTCACTGATGGCTCTAAGCAAGATCATCTTGATTTGTTTCTAGGAAAGATGGAAGTAAAAAAGTTTAACTAGCAAAATAAGAGAATTAGCAGTACCTTGCAACTATCAATAATATTCTCAGGACTTCTAGCTCTAAGTTTAGCTATTGGAGATCATAGATACAAAGCAGGGTTTGTAGTTTTCTCAGTTTTTGCAATTTTTAAGCTATTTGGAAGTAAATTAGTAGACTTACCATGCCTACAATGATTCTCAATGTCAAATTTAAATTTCTTAAATCATATCTTATTATATGAATACTCTTACTATAATTAGTTTACCTTTCTACTTCTTTTCTTGTCCCAAAAGAAAACATACTAATTATGTCAAAGCTTTATCTAAATACTAGAGAATAATTTTTATATTTAGTTATATCTTTGGAATAAGAAAGTTAAATAATTTAGTTTTTAAGATTTAGTCAAGAAGTAACTCTAAACTAAAAAGGCTCCTTATAAGTTTACAATCAAATGATAGATTGAAATTAATATATAGAATAGCTAAGATTATTAGATAAACCCATAGAAACATATAATCAAATAGCTCCTAATAAACTATATTAAAATACTCTGCATCATTACATAAACTATCCTCGTATAGAATTAGTAGTTTGATTCTTTAAAAAGTAATATTGATTAATTACCATTATGAAAACTTTAATATTTGATAAGAATAATAGATTGAAGGATTGCAAGTACTAAGATTTTATCTATAAGTTAATTTATAATCTACTAAATAAAATTTTTGTTAAGTAAGGTTCTTTATAATTTAGTTTCAATCTTGACTGTGAAGCTTAACCCTGAGTTTCCATAAATCCACATAAAACTGTTTTTTAGCTTATTAATATCCTCTTAAAATTTCCTGGAGCTTCTCCAAACTTTCGCGATGCTCCCAACCAAAGTTATTCTTTTTCTGAGCTTAATAAACTTAAGTTTTAAACTAAACCTCTTTGAATTTAATCATCTGTCTTCATTTATAAAATCGTTGAGTTTGTATAGCATTTAGTTTTAGATTAGCTTTCTAAAATACTCTGGTAAGAACTCTTGTATATCTTTTAACGGCAAAAACTCTATTTTTAATAGCCCTAAGTGCTGCAAGTAATTTTCCTTTATATATCTTGCTTATAATTGATTGAAGCATCAAAACTTTGATCTTATTATTGAAGATCCTATACATTAATTTGAAAGCTTAATTCCTTTTAATTTTACCAAATGCTTTCTCTAGTTAGATGCATTTATGTGATAAGCTTGTTTTCTTTTTCCATATGTAAAAGCAAGGGTTACAAGAAATTGTCTTAGTCCTCTTCAAGATTCTCATTATTATCTTTAATCCATGATTCCGCAATTTTCCTTTTTGCCTCATTAATGTACAGTTGAAAACTCATCTACGAAAGTAAAATATCTTGGCTAGAAATAGATGTTGGTCAAACTTTTTAGTGAGCCAATATAGATAACTCCTTAGCTTATTATTATCTATTAGATTATATTTAGAGTAGTTAGTAAGCTTCTTAAAGGCATTTTTAAGTTGGGTTTCTGCTTAATTCTGTAAAATCTAATAAAAGGCTAGATAAATTAACTTTCTATCTTAGTAGTTACTATTTAGCTGTTTCAGCTGTTACATAAAAGCTTGTTTTAGCTTTAGATTTATAAGCTTTTCTATATAAAGGCATCCATCTGATTTTTATTCAGCTTACTAGAAAATTTGCTTTCATTCCTCTCAAGCTCAATTTCTAACTTTTCGTTGCAGCTTTCCTACAACTTTTGAAGTTATAAGTGTGAGTTATGAAACTTGCTTTAGGAACTATTTTTTAACTATACTGTTTCATTTTAATTATTAGAAGGCCTCATGCAGTAAAGGTAGTTTAAATTTAGCAGCAAAATGCTAAAATTAAATACTTACTTAAATAGCCTTGTTTAGGAAAGAATAATTCTCGAAGTCTATATAATACTTCACCATTTTCTAATATGCAAAATACTTAAAATTTTGATTAATTTCAATCAGCTTTTTCACCATTTTATCAGCTGCTATTTTCTTATTTTACTCTTTTTAACTCTAAACCAATTTTTCGTACTCCAGCTTTATTTATGCTAGCTTGCTTATTAGCTTGAAGGCCCTTTTCATTCTTCTTAAAAATAGGATTGTCAAGTTAGTGCAAGTCATTGTTTAGCACTGCTTGAGAAGCTTTTAGTAAGCATGAGTTTTAATACTACTATAGGATATTTTTAGTCTTGCTATGTACATTTAATTTAGTTTTAAGAAATTAGTTTCAGCTCGCTACAGTTTATAGAACTGCTTTAACTAGCTCAGTCCTTATCTTATACAATTCTACTATTTATTAGTTACTTTATCTAATAGCATTTAAAGCATTTTAATTCTGCAATATTGCTTTAAACTTAGAAGGCTTTGATTTAAATAGTTAGAACGTTGCCTACTAAATATTTTCTATACTGCTGATTCCAAATTATCTAGCATTTATTTAATTTAACTAGAGCTTCAGATATTTTATTAACTTTCTTCTTTCAACGAATCTGAAGGTAATTCTTGAACTTCTTGTGTAGGTAAACTAATTGCTTATATTTGCTCGAAAGCATTTTGTTTCTCTAGCAATTACTAAATAATTTCATCTTCTATGTCTTATGATGCATTACTAAGATTTGATGTTAAGAAATGCTAGCTTTATGTTCGATCACAATCAAAAGAGCGTAAGCTATTTTATGATAAGTACTACATTTGAAATTGCTAGAAGTTCTTTCTGTATTTCTTTTTTAATTTTTCTATATCCTGACTATCCTAATTTTCACCACTATTTCTTATAAGTAAATTTCCTGATTTATTGGTCTTTGATAAGCTTTGGGAAGAATAATCAGCAACACTTGAAATGTTATTGCGTGCTTCTTCTAGCCTTTGCATGAAGTTTTTTTATTTATAGTTGAGCTTAGTTGGCCATGGAATATCTTACCTTTTTGAAGTTATTGAAGTAGCACTAATATATTAAGGAAATTCTTATCTAGGAGTCGATTGTTTACTTTTAAAAGGCGCCTTCAAAGGTTTTTATCCGATTTCTAGCTTCTTTTCATCAATTTTTTTTCTAACTTCATTCAGAGCTCTTTCTATGGGTTAGTTTTGCTGCTTTTAACTAATACCAAGGTCCTTTTATCTTAAAGCCTTACTAGTCTTCTAATTAATTTAGGGCTGTTAATGACTTTTATCTTCATTCATATACAATAGAATATTCCTAAAAGCCTATTTTAGCTTCTACTATAACCTATCAACAAGCAATGCAGCTCCGTCCTTCTTATAACTAGGGACAAGATATTGCTTAGATCTGTAGAATTTCTATTAGCTTAAGTCTATATTCTTACTGTTTTCTCTAAGAGCTTAATTCGAGTTTGATCTCATTAAATGTCTAGATAAAAAAGGATTTACACATTCCTAATTAGCATTCGAATCTTTTCTCGCAACACTTCCTGGCTTCTTCATCTCTGAAAATAGCAAAGGAGAGTTCTAAATAAGTTTTGACTTGTCACCTGTAGGAGTTTCGCATCTTCTCCTAGATCTAGTTCTTCGTTGGTTGATTTCGACTCTAGCCAAGTTAATGCTTTAGAAAAGATCTTAAATGGTAGCTTCTGAAGTCATATTTGAGAAAATGAAATGAGTATACTTAATATTTTAAATTAAACTTCTTAATGAATTGGAATCTCTTTATCAAATCCAGGATTTCTGTATAGCCTTATTCCTCCTGTAAAGTTCTATATTAATCCTTACTCCTGCTACTTTATGCTCTCCCCATTCTACAAAGTCAAATATCGCATCTGTCACTGTTACTTTATAGCTTAGCAACTCTAGGTAATCTATGTACCCTAGCTGTACTATTAAGCAGCAGATTATTATGAAAGTGCAGAATCTAACTGTTTTTCATTTTAGGTCTATTTTCTCTAATTCAAATACGTATAAAGGCACAAAGGATTCAAAAAATCCAGCCTAAATTATTTAATTACAGCAGGATCGTTAAGTCTTGGGAAAAGCCAAAAAGTGTAGCCAAAGCACTTGAACATTAACCAGAAAATGAATCTGGCTATCAATAGTCCTAAAATAAGTATTAGAAGAATAACTGATAGGTATCATAATCCCAATTTTACTGATAAAGGTCAAACGTTGAAACAACAAATAGCTATTACTAAGAAAATTACTCCGATCAACAAGAAGGTATCTCTTGTCTGGTGCTTAAAAAGTTCAGGATTCCACACAAATACTCCATCTTCTAGCATTTTTAAGCCACCCTGATATTAAAATTTACCTTTTGCTACTAGAACATCACCATTTTAGGCCATTTTGACTTACCTTCACAGAAAGGATCTTAAGGGTAAGGATTTACTTTAATAATTATCCTTTTTTACATAAGAACTGAACCCAGCTATAGAATAGCGCTTTTATTAGCATTAGGATCTATAATTGAAGAGTATTTTTCAAGTAAATTTGCTTTAATAAGTTTATTAACAGCCCTGCAAAACCCAGTTCCTTTAAAGCAAATGAATCTTTTACCTCCTAGATTAGTCTGTTTTTCTTTAATATACTTAGACCTCAACAACTTAACAAAGTTCATATAAGTTTTATCTTCTTCGATATTACCAGTCATTTTAATGATTGGCTAATATTAACCCTTTTATTATATTCAACCATTGGAATTTCAATTATTAACCCTTCTTAATTACTATCTACGCTAATTACTTGTTATTTCTCATTTCCCTTTATACCTTTACTTTAACCTCTAATCTAGTGCTTATGAATAATATTGGGACTATTTAGTATTAAGAGGAAAGAATATTAGCCAATTTAATTAAATGGATAACTTTTAAACCGAAGAGGGGTAGTTTAGTAGTTCAGACAATGATAAGCATTCTACAATAGAAAAAGGTTAGATAAGCCTTAAGGAAGTAAATAGCTATAAAACTATGATTTTCTTCAAAGCAATAGATTAAAAATAATGAACTAGAGACTAGAAATTATAATCAAATGGACTTAAGTTACTTTTTTTGATGTAATATAATTTAAGAAAACTGTAATACAAACTAATTAAACCTAAATAGGCTAAAGCAATTAATGTCTAAGAATTAAGATAAAAACGCTTAAAACTAAAAGATAGAAGCAGATTACTAAATATCTAGTTTTTAAAGGTAAGTTAATTAATTTCAAATGCTAAGCATTATAAAATGTAAGACTGCATTTAAGTAAAGACCTTTCTGTACAAATTTTAAGGTGCTCTCATCTATCATAGATAAGAGACCCTTTATGAGTAAAGTTTTATAAACTAGGAAAACTAAAAATTTGTATTATTTAGTATATAAAAAAGAGTAATATGTATCTATTATTTAATATAGTTTAAAGTTAAAACAAGATAGTTATAATTACTTACTTTTAATATCAATTCACTTAACGTTAAGGACTTTCGCCTTCTCTTTCCTTATTAAAGGAATTATAATAAACCGATTCTTAATCATTGCTTACCTTTAAAAATCAATATCAAGCTAAATTAGATAGAAGTACTTCTAGTTCCTTTTTATAGATATTTCATATCTAAATAAAAATAAGTTAAGTGTTTTTATCATGAAAGCATATAAAATATATAAAGGTGTTTAAGCTATAAATTTAAAGGTATTATTCTATGTATACACAGACATGTTTTATATTTTACGTATCAATTAACTAAATATATCATTTATTCTTTTTTATAGGCTTCGAATCTTTGTGTTTTCTCTTGAGCATTTGATTTTTCTTTTTAAGTACTTTTATTACTTATTTAGGGGAACTTATACTATTTCTTACCTTCCTATGCTAGCTTATTAATTAAGAACTAGAATTATAAATACTTTAAGTCATCTCCGAATTCTGAGTATCAAAGTTAGTTTATGAAGTTCTACTTCTTGCATTAATTTAGTTACTTTTGTCTGATCTTTTCATGATATAAACAATGTGCATCTTCATTTGTTTAATTTGCTGGTCTTTCTTATCATTTAAATCCTTTAGTTCGATATTTTCAGTTTACAACTATTCGCTTAAAATCTAGAGTTTCTTATTTTAATCTTCCAGTACTATATTATTCTATAGAACTTTAAAAAAACACTAGTTGCTTTAAACATTTGCTAAGTTCCCCTATTTCTAGATCTAATCTTGCGGAATTGCTTAAGTGGAAACTTGCTATTTTAAAGCTAAAATCTCATAACTCATCTTATCTAATACTTTTTCGTAATTCTTAGCTTTTTGGTTGCTTTCTTTTTAATGCATCTTTAGTTTTGCAATGACAGTGTTTGAATTTTCTGCGTTATGCTTTAGTTTTTGCTTTAAGAATGTCAATTATCTCTAAAGCTAGTTCTACTAAGAAATCTCAGTGATGAGTTAAATCCTCAATTCTCTGTTTCTAATCTGCTGAATATTTAAATACCTGCCAGTTAAGTCAGTTTAACACTTAACGTTCTTTTTTCCTTTTATAAATGCTTCTTGAGTAGAATTAGCCTTTTCGGTTTATTAATTCTAAGTCTTGCTTTTTGTCACATTTTATTAATATGAGTATAAAGTTTCTGCAGGTATCAAGTAAATTGCTTAGGAGGAATTTATTTAATCTCCTATAGTTCCTTTAAAAAATTAACTACCACTAATATTTTGCTATTCATATCAGTTTGAATCACTCTTATTTATCCCACTGTAATACTAAATTTTGTCATCTTCAGAATTATAAAATGAGGCGCTTTACTACAAATTAATAACTACGCTAGAATCTTTTTCTCAGTCTTAATTGTTTTCAATAATTTACTAGCTACAGCTTTAGTTCTATCTCGGATATTAACTAAAAGCTCAGCTTTATTCTCCTTCATTTTAAAAATGATTATTACTCCCTTAGTTTCCTTAAAATTAGATTTTCTACTCTAAGCTTTACTATCATTTTTAGTCAATATTGTAATCCTCACAACTTTAATTATGCTTATTTTACCCTCTTTTCCACTTCTTCATACCACTATCAATCTTATTTCCATTTTAATCCCTATCTTAAAAATCCCTCAAGTTCTCCCTCCTTCAATTTTATATCATTTTATTCAGTTAAGCAATCGAATAAAAGTTTAAAAATAGTCAAAAGCGCTAAAGCTCTAATAAGTTAATAAATAGAATTAAAGAATAAGGAATACAAGTAAGAAGCTTAAATAAAGGTAATACTATATGCAATATAATAGCTGCGTGCCTAATATTAATAAAGTTTACTTATTATATTTAACTTGCTAAGTCTAGAATTTATACCATTTGTTATTAGCCTGTTAAGACTAACTACTCAAATTGCCTAATTTAGTTACTTAATACGCTTTGATATACTACAAGATAGCATTAGTACGATAATGCCTTATAATCGTTTTCATTACTTTAGTATTAGCGATAAATCTTGCTTTGGGTAGTGTAAGAGGAGCTACAGTAGTGAAGGTTATAATTAGGTCTGAGATAAGATCTTAGTGTTAAGTATGTGTTTGAGCTTATTTTCCTTGCTAGCATTCTGATTAAAATTATAAGGGATAATAAGCTGAAATAATTAAACGTGAAGGGTCTTTTGATTTCTATAATGGTTTAATATAAAAGATGGGAGAGTGTGTAAGCTCAAGAAATGAAGATTATGAAGATGAAGCTCAAAATTAAACTCCAAATAATCGTAAATTTTACCCTCTTAAAACTTGCGAATATTTATAAGGGAAAAATTTAAACTAAATAAGTTAGCAGCTTCTAGAGTATGATTCTCGTTAGTTCTAGTTTTAGGAAAGTATTGTTAAGTAGAAAATATAAAAGGCTGAAAATAAATAGTGCAGAGTGAGAATAGAAATATTGAATTTGGAAGCTTTATATCGATAATAAGACTGTTTAGGTAGGAGCGAGCTTTAGATTCAAATATAGTATAACTCTCTACAGTTTATTAAGAAGTTCAACTTGCAAGATGCTTAAAAAGGATTAAATTAACTATTTAAAATAAAGCCTGTAACCCTACCTATACAGCCTGATCATACTATTATAATTTCAATCAGCAGATAGAATTAAAACCCTTTTAAATAGCATGAAATTATGTTGTCTTAACTAGAAGATGAAAACGAACATATTTTTGAACTATAAAATTTACAGATGACAGTTAGAATGCAATTAATAAAGAATCATTTAGAATTTTGAACTAAGAGAAATGACTACATAACACAGTAAAAAGAAAGCATCAGATATTTGCTTTAAGAAATGAAATCATAAGTAGCTTAAAGAATGTTGCCAGGGGAAGAAGCAGATTTCAGTGCCTCATTAGATGTTGGAAGCATAAAAGTAATTTAGAAAGCAGATGCTAATGACCAAGAGGAACGCGTAATTACAGAGGAAAGTTCATAGAGCAACTAGTGAACTAATAATTTATTTACTAACTTTCAAATAAATTTATCCTTCTAACTACTAGCTTCATCCTCTTTATATTGACTTCTTGTTAGTTAATACTATATCTTCTAAAAATAATTCAAGTATCCAATAAAAGAATCCTAAGGATTAGCTGAATATGACTCATTTAAAGATGATAGTCTTAAAATAATTCTAAGTCCTAGTCTCTAAATAAAAATTAATATATCTAATGACTATTCCAGCATGGCTTAAAAAAGCTAAACGTAATAGCTTAGAGTAAAAGATAAAGCAAAGTAGATATATTGAAGAATAAGTTAATAAATTAAATAGAACTAAATATAGTTAGTTACTTTTAAATAGAATGCTTGAAGATAAAAAGGGGAAAAAAGTAGTGTTTGATAAGACTAAGAATATGTTTAATGATTAGTGATAAGTACCTACTACTTATGAGATATTTCAGAAAAGGTACAAGTATATGAGTAAATATACCAAATGTAGATATTTCTTCAAAGGAGATTAGGTAGATTATTCGTATGATCCTATCAATGATAGAGCTAAGTTCTTTAATAATATAAATTAGTCTTATGATGTAGGACCTGATTATTAAACTCCTAAGGGAGCTACTAATAAAAGAAATTTAAAAGAGGATTAAGTTGAATAAGTAGGAGGTTATGGCTATTTGTAAAGCAGATATAAGAAGTATCGTAATTAATCATCGAACTATTAGGAGCAATTCAAGTTTCTAAGAAATTAACCTATCAACTAATCGTTTGATCCCATTAACCATGTTAAAACTAGCTTCAGATAAAGCTTGTAAGATATTCAAAGCAATCTAATTAAAAAAAGTCCTTAAAGCACATAATAAACAGAACGAGCCTCAGGTTAACTAAGCAAGCAAAATCTAAGCAAGTCTCATTAATAGTTCAAAGATATTAAGTAAAAGAGCGATAAAAACTTCTAGAAACTTAATTTTATCCCAGATAATTAAAAGCAAATCTTAAGATAATAAAGCAAGTAAAGCAACTTAGAAATAAGAAGTATATAAGGCAAACAATCCAATAACAGATTTTATAATATCTAGTCAAAAATGAATAAAATAAAAGATGAAATAGACAACTCTTAGATGAAGTAGTAGCTTATTTTACAAAAAATCAAACAGTTAGATGACTTCCACTCTTTAACAGCAAGAAACTAAAAAGATCAAAACAAAAATAGCTAAAATAGTATAGAAAGCAGTGCACCTTTACAGCTTCCTCATATATATAGTAAATACTATTTTTAATTTATTTTTCTTTTAGGTGTCTAAATTAAAATGCTAGATTATAAATTTTAAATATTCAATCTATAGTCAAATCAAACTAAAGGACTTAAATCTATCTCTTTAATATATAAGAGTAACTATAATGTATTGCAAAAGCTTTAATATTTCTAGCTTATCTTGAAAAAGCCTCTCGATACACTAAATATAAAGCAGGTAGAAAATGACAGTTCTAGTTAATAAAGCAAAGCTTTGCTTTTATTTAGCTCTTTTATTACTAATTAAATGACTATTAATATTCCTTTATGTAAATATAAATAACTATTTAATTCCATAGCTTCTACTATATACCTGCTTGCTAAAATCATAGCAAAATAGATTAAAATACTAGGAATAAGAAAAGTTTAGAAACCAATAAATAGCTTTGAGTATAAGATGTAAAGCTAAAACTGATTATTAAGTAGATAAAAGGGTGCTAAAGTATCTTAGGAATACTAATATTGATAATAGCCTAATTGGTAAATAATCCTAGTAGGTATTCTTAATAAATAATATATACCTATTTATAGTATTATAGCTCTATTGGATCTCTTTATGTAGTTATTAATCTAAATTATAATTTAGAATATCAATTTTAATATTCCTTTCGTAGAAGGAATATAGGTTAGTACTAGGAGTATTAGGATACATTTCTCTTTGCCTAACTTAGGTTCTCTAAGCTAGGATTGTAACTACTAGAACATACTGCATGCTCTTAGATAAATGATAAAACTTTTATTTTTCTGCAAGACTAGATAGTCCATAATTTTGAAGCTTGTCAGCATGAAAGCTAAATATCACATAAGGAAGATAAATAAAAAAGTCTAATGCATACAATCTAAATAGTGAAATAAAGAATTAACTTAGCAGAGCTATAATTTAGATCTTATAGCTCCCTTTATTGTATTGTTTAAGAAGACACTATTATTAAGCATGCAATAAAAGAGTATTAAAGCCATAGCAAATAATATATATACAAATAACTATAATTAATCAAGAGATAATAGCCATTTATATAAATAGACAATGCCTAAATAGACATAATCATAATAAGTGGTATAATATATTACTTAATAGGTAAGGCTTTAATAGTTTTCAACCTCTTTTTTATTAAGCTAATGAGTTTATTATATTGGCAGCTTATGTAGGAATATTTTAATAAATTGAACAGAATAGTTGCTGAATCTAATGACTGTTTCATTAAAGGAAAGCATATTTATAATAAATGCTTATAGATAATGCTCATATAAGTGATGTCTAGAAATAATTTAGTGAACACATAGAAAACTTAATCTAATCAAAATATACTAAGAAAAATTAGCAGAATATACTTACTAAACTTAAAGAAAAATAAGTATTATCATAAGGATCTAAAAAGAACTAATATACAAATTCTTTATAGGTGCTAAAAATGATGACTTATACTAAAGAAAGGCAAAGATGGTTTATAATATTAACCTAAAAATATTTAATCAGAAAAGAGGAATTAAGTCTTTTATATGCAATAAAGAGATACCTACTGTTTTAAAAGAACGCTTGTCTTAAGTTTTTTCATCTCATAGACCTTCCAGTGATAAATTTTATCATTTTATCATTAGCCCAGCCAACCGATTTTATAGAGACTAATTTCCTTTTAGAAAAAGTACCTTTAATACTATATAAGATTCTTATATTTTATACACCTTGCTATAGAACAAGCTTAAATACGAATATAACTATTTTTGACTTCTATTCTTTAATTTAGTAATGCAAATGGGTAATTCCATGTTATTAGCATGGACATTTTATAACCAAATTCGTATACAAAGCAACTTCTTTTTCAAACTTATCCAATTGTCATTCATCTCCTTTAATCTTTTAATAGCTAGCTCATTAAGTATAAGTATTTCTAGATTTCTATGCTGTAAAATAAAATAAGTAGCTTATTTATTATTACCATATAGCTAAAGAACATGTTACGTTTTGCTTTCTAATAAGATGAAACGTTCTAAATGATGAAATAATTTTAGATATAAGGTATAACTATTTTAGACTTCTTTCAATTAGAGATAAATATTTATTAAGTATGCATCTTATTAATTTAAATGGCACTTATATTAGTTTAGCAGTAATATGTGCAAACTAATTAAATTTAGACATATGTTTGTTAAACTCTTACTTTTACGTTTCAACTTTTGCTTAGGTTACTTACGACTTCGTCCCAATCGATTGTATACATTAAATTTGCTCTTTTCAGTGTTGTGCTTTTTGGTTTAAAAATTGGAGCGTCAAGATTTAATGGATTACTTTCTCTTTTCTAAAATGATTGAATTAGACATGTGCTAGAATTAACATCTTTCCCGTATAATCCTTATAAATTGTAATTATATTCTGAAGCAAAATTGTTTTCAGTTCTTATGTCATTCTTTTAACTTTCGTTTCATAAACCAGATTGAGATATCGAAGCTTTAGTTGAGTATTTATTTTCTAATCTATTCTCTTGATTCATATTACTAACTTCCTTTAAATTCATTTTTCATATGTTTTCTATTTTTTGCCATTGCTTCTAGTTACTTTCCTCTTTATTTAGAAGCTTTTTTTCTTTTAGAGCTCTTTGTTCTCTTTAAGTTCTTCCAAAGTAATTTGGATCCTTATAGCACTCTTCGTTTAACTCTCCAGTATAAACGTTCTCTTTTTCACTAGCTTTAACTACCTAACCTTGCGCACCTATAACTTCCATTCTTATATTACACCTTTAAATCTTAAGGGTTTAAATATAATAATGGACTAGGATACTAAAAGCAGAGCTTTAAATGATTTATATAAAGGTTTGATATAGAAATTTGGATAGTAAGAAGAAGTGAAATAGGGAATAATAAAGGAGCTTTAGTAGCTAAAAAGAAAGAAAAGGATAACGATAGATGATATCAACCAAGCTGAGATCAATATATACAAAACATGCAGCTCTAGTAATATTGCTCTTACTTCTTTTAACTCTCCTAGTTTCAATCATAAATCTTCTCTTAAGGATTTCTCCATTTAAAGGAAGTTCCTACCTGTTATAGGAGACACTAGCAATAGAAATAGACTGAGTAATAAGAAATCACTTGGGTCTAATATTTAGTAAGCTTTGAGTAATAATTAACTGTAGAATACTACTAGCGAGATATTTAACTTATAAGATGATTGCAATTCTAAGAACTCTCCTTTGCTATTCTACTAGCAAAAGCTAAGTGATAAACCATAAAATATTAACCTTTGTGAAACTAACTAGAAATGAATGAATGGAAAGACTCTAATTAATAAAATGAAAGATAACCTAACAAAAAGTCTATTTAACGATATTGAAATAAGTGATTAAGAGGCTATTGAAAAATGTAAGTAATAAGCTTCAAAGAAAGATGAATGAGGAGTTTTAATGCGTTTGCAAGATCTTTAATGAAAGCATTTAGATGAAAATGATAAAAAGGAGTACCAAAGTAAACTTAAAAAGCACTAAAACGAACTTAAAACTTAGATAAAATGTAACACCTAATTGTAAGTTGAAAAACTGGTTAAGGATAAGTTAATGGATAAGGTATTTATACAGCATTAAAGCTAATAGCAATAAAGCTTGTAAGGTGTTTAAAAGAGATAGTAAAGTTTCTTAGCTAATTAAATTTAATTTGACATGGAAAGACTTGAAGAAAAGAAGAAATTTGACTAGGAAATGAAAAAGCAACAAAAATAATCAGATATTGATTATATAAATCAGCTACATTAAAAAGAATTAGATTAGATAAGATAGGAATAAGAAATATAAGCTAAGAAGAAGCACTAATTTTATGAAATGCTTTATGAATAATACCAAGAATAGACTGATAGAAAGTAGAGGGAAAAAGCAGAAAAGCACAAAGGCTGGTAGATCTTTGATAATGATAACTCTATAAATTAGTAGAAAGCCAAAAGTACTAAAAAATTAGCTCCAGAAATTAAACCATATGACTAGCTTAATGAAAATTATAAAATAAACGAATTTAAAAATCAGAAAGTAAAAGATTCAATTATGACTCAAGTTTAGTCTGCTTAAGAAAATGATTATAGCCCTAATGAAAACTTATATCGAAATGATCAAGTATAATCTCCTTAAAATTTTAATTCTTACTCTTTAAAATCTTTTAGAACTTTAGATCCTATGAAAACTAAGTTTGAATGGTAATTAGAGCAAAGAAAAAAATTAAAGTAGAACTAAATGCTTCAGAAAAAATATTTAGATATGCAGCTTTAATAAAAGATTAATTAAAAGAAGAGTTAATTATACAGTGAAGGTATTCTCAGCTTAACCGAACGGGAATTAAACTCTGATTACTTGAAAAAATATGGTTTCTATGAACCAAAAAAAGACCTATGAGTTCGTAAGTTAATTACTTCCTTTTAAATAAAGATATTATACAATTTTTAAATTAAGCGTTTGAACCTTTTCGTTAATTTAAATAGCTCATACTTGTTAAGTAAGGACAACAAATACTTACTCTAGATTTTGACTCTTTATATAAATTGTTCGTTCATTATATATCTGATTTAAATAGCTCATTAATCTCATATCTATGACTATATATATTTAAAAGTTTAAAAATATTTAATTTACTTAAAAATATTAACCTGCTACCAAAAATTCAGCACATCTTCCTTTTCTATCTATTACATATCAAACTATTATACTAAATAAATTATTATATATTAAGTTTCTTTATTAGTTAAAAGTATTATTATAAGAACTAATTTTAATCTTATACTTGACTGATAACATTAGAAGCATTGATATTTACAAATTATATTTGATTTATTATACTATTTAATATATCATTTAAATAGAACCTAAATTTACTTTATAATGTCACTTTTTATAAGAATAGACTTTTTACACTTGATAACTAATATTACTCCTAACTTTCAAGTAGTTATATTGCTGAGGAAATTAAATTTACTCTTTTTTCTAATAAATGACATACTCTAAAAATCTAGCAACTAGGTTCCCATTTAGTAGTTGGTGTTTACTTCCAAATTAAAGGAATGCTGCCTCTAACTTAAACATAGGAGCATATTTGAGTTATTCCTTATTGTTGAAAAACTAAAATTTACTCTGATTCAGCAAAGTTCGCAGCATATCCTTTTTCGTCAAGTCCTCTATAAACAAATCTATATCCTGCCCTTCTATAATCTCTTCTACTTATTAAGATATAAGAAAACTATCTTTCACCTATTTAGAATTTCGATATATTAACATACCCAGAAATAAGGGGCATAATAAACTCGTTCGCGTGAATTCTCATTAAATAAGTACTCAAAAAGTGATTCCAGAAGTATTTGTACTCACATTTCTCTCAGTTAACTTAGTCATTCTGCTTTTATTACGAATGAGTAAGATCATAGTCATAGGAAAAGTAAAAGCAATTATTTGCAAATACTTCTTTTATAATTTTTAGAGGTTTAACATCTTTACTTCGTGATACTTTAGGATCTTATTAGAAGCATAAAGCTTCAACTTCATCTAGCTAGTAAATTGCTGATCCTAATAGATCACCTACATGATGGCACTGTGTTATGTATATTAAATAATTAGCATTCAGAAGTTCACTCACTCCTACTATTCCATAAGTTTAAATAGGATTTTGTAATTCAGCTACATAGGATTTAAAAGATTGCTCCTTACTTAGTCTATTTATCTAGAGCATTCTTTAGCAGCCTTTCCTTTGCTACTGCAATGGAAAATCTTAAAATTTTGATTGTAAATTAATTTTTAATTCATATAAGCAAATGAAAAGTAACATATATACATAACAAGCTGCTATACCCCTTGTTTTTTATATTATATAGATGCTTAAAAAATTAAGTGAGATAAGTTTAGGAGCTAAAGGAAATATTTATTATTTTAGATTTACTTGTCAAAGTAGGGAGAGATGAAGACATTAACTAGCCTTTTATTTTATATTTCAAAACAAAATAATATTTAAATCTCTATATGAAGGATAAATAACTAAAGTTGTCTATTTTAAGTATTAACAAAGTATAGAAGATAAGAGTAAAAAATAAAGTCTATTAACAGATTAAATATTAAAAATTAGGTTCATTCTTTAAAAAAGGTAATTTAAAATAAGAGCTAGGGTTATAGTGATGATATGGAAATTATAAATAAAATAAAATCCCAAATCTGATATAAATAATCTATTTTTATTTCTAAATTTTAGCACTATTTAATATCAAAATTGTCTAGAAATTAAGTTTTATTATTCTTCATTTATAATAAAATAGTTATCAGGAAATTCAAATTCTGACTAGAATCTTCGATGCTTTTGTTTTTAAAGACTAATCTAATTTTATATCTTTAATCTATTATCTTCCCACTTAGCTTTATATCACGAACTTTATACCATAAATTATCTTTCATTTTTTAGAATAATAAAGCGTAGTTTTATTTAAGATATTTAGAATTTAGTTCTATCTTTATTAAGAGTTATTGTAGTAATTTAAGAAAAGGGTTAGATAATTTAAATAGGATTAAATGTATGTTGGTAGTAAGAATAATCAAAAATGATAGCAATGATCTTAATATATCCGATTATAATGCTACTAACTATCCTACTTTTATACTGAGAAGGATTATTATTGGAACTATAATTGTCTATTAATCTAAACTTTAGTAGCCTCCAAGTAGAGCATTTGTATAAAGAAGAAGTTTTTCAAGTTGCTCAATGATACTTAAAATAGCCAAATAATTAATTTCAAAGTTCGAATATTTTAAAGTATCTTAAAGGTAAAATTAAGATTAACTGTATAAAGAGAAAAACTAATTTAGCAGTTTCGTTAAGATAACAAATAATCCTATAATATACTTTTGAAGTCACTTCATATACAAAAAAGAATAAAGCTATCTCCTTCATACTATTCATATTCAATCAACTTTCTCTTTAGCTTTAGAGTATATAATTAACTAAGATCCCCAAACTTACTTAGCTAGTTAAAATAAACTAAATAAAAACTCTACTAAGCTCAAAAAATAAGAGGATTTAAACTAAGATTTAATAAATAGCGAAGGCTTTAAATAAACATATTAGAAGGTATAAGTAGTTTAGAATAATACACATAAAGAGATTAGAAGTGTCTATATAATAGTACTGTTAGATTATTATATAAGCTAAACTTATATTAGAAGATTAAGGAATTATAGCTTTCATTAGAATTTATGCTTCTTGTTAGATAAAAACTAATAATAAAAAATCTTTAGTTTAGAATCTATATTTGATTAAGAGTAAAATTGTAAAAGGAGATTTTAGATATAGAGCTGATTTATAAGGTAAAAGAGTCAAAGAAGAGATAGAACAATTATAGAGATATTCCTAGAATTTATGAACTAATCTTTATTAGCTAGTGAAGCATATTAAATTATAGCTAGGAGTAACAGAATAGTTTTCGTTAGTACTATTGATATTTAACAAATGATTTTAGAAGTCTAAAGAAAGAAAATATTTAGAAGATTCATAATTAATGGTTGGTTATGGAAAGAATAAGATTAGAAGAAAGTTAAAAGAAAGAATAGAAGTAATAATATGATACACAAAGCCACAGCATGAATAGTATTAATAAAATTAATAACAATTTAGCTATGCTAGAAGTATTATAGTTATAGCAAATAATTACAAACACATTTTAAATATAAAGAAATCAAGAAAGTTCAAAGCTTTAGAGATAGAATCAAAATGTAGAAAATTATTCTTATGGATGCTAGATTTGATCAGTTAGTTATTAAGTTAAGATTTCATTTATGCTTTAGAGGTTAGTAAGATAATCTCTCTAATGCTATACTAAGATACTTTACCTAAACACTTCAAACAGAACACTAGTTTTAAAACAGTAGAAGTAAAAACATCAAATATCCTTTGTGATTATCAACAAGATAATTTAATTGCAAGAATTTAAACTAACCAAGAATTTAATTAACCTTAAGAATCAGTAGATTCTATCTATTTAGATAATTGCCATAAAAGTTAAAGCTAAATAATCTTGTCCCCCAAAAATCATTTGCAGGAATAAAGCCTTTCAAAGTTAAAGGTACTTTTAAGCATTTTTTACTTTTATAGACCAATTTAAAAACTTATCTCTCTATTGATAAATAGATTACTGATAGTGAATTAAAGGTTTATAAAGATTATTGCTCTTAAGATGCATAATGAGATGGAAATAATTTAGAATTTTCCTAATTTAATGTTAATTTTTCTTTCTATCTCTTATATAAGAAAAATAGCATTGCCTTTATTTTTTATACTTTATTTAACTATAAATCTAATTATATAGCTAGTTCATTAGAAGCTTAAGTTTATTATTCGACATTTTTTAAGATGAAAAGAATAGCTTTTACAGGAACATCTAGTTAGTATCTGTTTGATTTATATCGTTTAAAATTTCTAAAGCATTCTATTCTATATAGAATTAAAGGTATTTTGGAACTACTCTTTTTTCTATAAAAGTTATAAATGATCATAGTTTCATTAGGCTATATTTTAAAGGAAATCAAATTGATATTTTTTAATGAAGTAACTATTGCAAATTAGATACCAAATTAATTATATTAAAGATTATAATACTTAAAGACTTGCTTTTAGAAATTACTTTATTATAGCCTCTCCAGAAATTAATTTAAAAATCTTTAATACTTATTTATTTACACTTAAGGTAGTAGAAATGAAGAACTCTGCTAGTTTTACTTAAAAATAGTTTTGTAATTTAAAGAATTTTAATTTTATTTGAATAAGTTTTCTATCCTATCTTAGTTGATGGAAAGATAGTCTTTTTCTCTGATTTAAAATTATAAGAACCTTTCCTTTAATCATATTCATTCTATGGTCTCATTCTTTCTAAAGCATCATTCATTCCAACCACTATACTTATTTATGCTTTAAATACAGTTCAGAAATATTTATGCACTTCATACGAAATAAAGCAAAGATGTTCTGTCTTCTGATTTATAACGTAGTTCAGAATCTAATTATTACCTATTCTTAAAATCAAACCCATTTTAAAATACTTAAGCGTTTATATTTAATAAATTTCCGTAAGCATAAATTGTAGACTTTGCATGAAGTATATCACAAAGTAAAGAAGTTGCTTCTCCTCCTAAACAATCAAAAGCATATATTACTCCTATTTTCTAGTAAGCTTTTGCTTCTTTTTACTTAAAATAAGGTTTATTAGTATTGAAAATATATTTAAATTCTTCCTTTTATAAAGCATCCACTTATTCTTAGCTTCTTACTATATTTACTACTTTAATTACATATTCGTTTAAATAACGATACAAAACTTATCCAGTTGATTCTGTAGCTGCGTCTTAAAAATGACTTTATGTTTTTCTTTTCTGACTGTGAAAAAATAGAGAGTACAGTAGTTGTCGGTACTTACTGTAGCTATAGCCTATAACCTAGAATCTTTTTATTCATCGTATTGAAAATTATTACTCTGAACTGCTTTGAAGGAGTTTGATTTTACTCTTACATAAAGATTTCAAATAAGTAATCTTAATTCTAAGTTTAAACACAAGAGATTAAAGTTAAAGCCATTCTACTATAAACAAATTAGTTGTTTAACTAGCATGAAAGGATCTAGTTAATCTTCTTACTCTTATTAATAAATAAACAAATAAGAAGCTAAATAAAAATGAGTGATATAAAGTAGGTAATCAAAATAATAATAATAGCATGCTCTTCTCTTTCCTTTTTAGGATGCTTGTTTATCTTAATTCTATACTGCTCCTTTAAGAATCTTAGAAAATTTGACTTTAGACTTATCTTTTACTTAACTCTGGCTGATTTCGTGCTCTCGATAGACTAATTATTATCCATTTTTGATATTAAAGAGTTCATTGCCTGTAATCTAATGGCTTGATTAAGAAACTTTAGCTCCCTTAATTCTTCATTCATATCGAATTTTATCTCTTTCCGGCTTTACAGGCAAATCATTTTAAACTCAGAAAACGATATTAACAAACTTCAGCTCTTACTGTCCTGCTACTGCTTTCCTTTTATCCTTTCTTCCATTCCTCTTTTTACTTAAAGCTACGGAGTTATTAGTGATGGCTGATGCTGAATAGAGAATGACAAAGCAACAGGGAAATACGAAAGGATATTTGTATTGTATTTTTGAATATTGATAACAATCTTAATAAACTGCTATTGCTATATTAGAATTGGAGCTTAAATTAAATAGAAGTAGACTACACTAATAGCTAAATTCAATTCACAGTATAAGCAAGAAAAAACCTGAAGGCTGAACTCCAAACTATTAATATATCCCCTTTTATAAATCATAAGCTGATCGTTCCTAACTACTTTACGCTTTATTGAATTATTTTCTTCTTTTCCAACAATAGCTAATGACATCGGGTTTTCGCTTGTATGTTTAAACGGGTTTTTTAATTCCATATTTTATGGTTTTAACAGGAGTGTAAAAACTTAAATCTTAAAGAGATTTAAATCAGAATATTTTGGAGGACAGAGTGTTCTCATAGGAAGACCAGTTCTGTTAAAATAAGATATAACTGCTTTAAACGAATCTGAGAATTAATCTCAGAAGTAGAATATTAAGATAAGTGAATAATTTAACGTGCAAGAAATGAACACTTTAGTTCTATAAAATACTCTACTTTAAATTGATTTTACTAGCTAATTTAGAATAACTATATCTAATCTATCATTATCTAATTAAGAGTCATTGCTTATTATAAGAAGCAATGCTATTAAACGAGTTATCAGTTCCGATCTTTTATCATCTCCTTCAATTATTGAGGTAATAGCTTCTATACACTTAAAATAACTCTTTTGAGTTATTTTAATAAAGTAGTAGCTTAGTTACCATAAATATGTTTAACTCCAAGTGTTAAAATACTTTACATGATTAGCTAAAGTTACCAGATACTTAAATCTTCTAAGTTAGATTATCAATTAAAATGATCTATCTATTTTATGCTTTATTACTTATAGCCTTTCTTTATCTGATTAAGTAAATAGAACTTAGAAAAAGCGTAACTCAGAAATTAAATTTTTTATTCTTTTAATGAACTTTTCTAGCAAAGGAAAATATCCTTACTTTTTAGGATAAGATAATAATAGCTAATCCATAGGAAAAAGTCTCTTATTCTTTTACCTATTTAGCCCTAGTTTTTTATATCTTCTAACTAATTATTATTTTTATTCTTTGCTTTTCATTCTTTATATTCCTTCTTTGTGGTTTTTAATTATATATCCATATTAGATTTGTTGCCTTGCATATATACAGTTAATAGAGAAAATATCTTGATGAAGCTAAACCCTTCATTGAATGTATTAAATGTAAGCTATTTAAAATATTCATTTTTACTACCTCTAAGAGCTGATCGATTAAGATAATGCTTTTATAGTGAGCAAGCATGGTAAAACTTCTACATTCTCTTAATTAGTTATATTTTTATCCAGATTTGATAGTAAGATGATTCAGATTTGGTTAGATTTGCAATCATAGCAGTAGGTATAAATCTAACACTTTGTAAATGATATTTCTAAATATTAGCTAGTAGAAAGCATATTAAATATAGCCTAAAGATAATATACCTAATATCCTTTTGCTTTCTGCTAGTATCCTTTATTGATTTATCTAAATAGATCTGACTAAAGACTAAGTAACTTATTTCTAGTCTATTCATTAAGTTTTGAGTGGATTTTTAACTGAGAAATGAAAGGTAGTTATATGGTAAGTGGTAAAGGTAAAGCTTAAGAGTTATCTCCTATATAGAATTAATTCTTTATCATATATAAAGCATGTCTATTATACTATAGTTAAGGATATAGTAGCACTAACTATATTAAAGAGGCTATTTACTCATCGCTATCATTATATTATGTAAGTCTTATTCAATATAAAGGGGAATATTAAAAGCAGGAACTATAAATGACATTAATGAAAGTGGAGATAAGAAAATAGACTAAAAAGGTGGTGAATTTCATAAGTCTAATGATCGTTACCAATAAAGTAAAAGAGCTTTATATAAAGGTAATTCTTTTAAAGATAGTTTAATTTGAAAAGGGATTTTAAAGAGACTAGTTAATTGATTTAGAAATATTAATAAAATAAACTAATGAGCAAAAAAGTGAGATTTGAGAAGAATAAAGATCTAACAAGGGATTAAATATTAGACCAGTAGAAAATAATTCAGCCAAATGACGAAGCAGAAATTTAAGTTGAGTTTTAAGAGTCTTTAAACTAAGATTTACTTAAATCTGAACTTCCCTTAGGTGTTCTCAACAACGTAATAACTTTAATTATTTTAGGTTTTTGATTTGTCGCTTAATTTTGGTCCTTATACTCTTGATTACTTCCATAGTTATGTTCTCCTAGGAGGTTCTAAAGGACACTTGGCTCTATTCTAATGGAATAAGAAAAAGCTAGTTTTTGAAATTCACGTTAAAGAGAAAATAAAATGCGTCAAGTTTCTTCAGAATGAAACTATGTGTGCAGTGGCTCAGAGGAAAACATGCTTCATATACGATAAGCAAGGGATAGAAGTTCATAAGTTAAAGGCTATTATTGAGCCTAATTTCCTTGGTAAGCACTTTATATAGAATACTTGCCTTATCACTTTTTATTAGCTTCAGTAGGAAATGCAGGCTATTTGAAGTATTTCGACATTTCAACAGGGTAGTATATATCAGAGTCTAAAAGGAATTACGGTGAAATCACTTATATGACTTAAAACACACAAAATGCAGTTATATACTTAGGCGACTCTAGAGGAATCATTTCATTGTGAACTCCTAACCTTCAAAAGCCTATTGTAAGGACTTAGTCTCATAATGGTAAAATAACAAGCATTTGTATTCATGAAAATTATATGCTTAGTGGAGGAGTAGATGGAAAACTTAGGGTTTTTGATAATCGAATGTTTGGTAAAAATATATACCAATATGGAGTGAATAATGTAGTTAATACTATGGATGTGAGCTAGACAGGTTTATGAGCTGTCTAGAATGGGAGATAAGTAGATATATGAAAGGATTGAAAAATATAGATGCAAGATTAATGCTTTATGAAGGAAAATATCGAAGCTTATAAAATCAAATTCGTTCCTTTCTGAGATTTCATGGGTATTGGCCGTTCTAATGGCTTTAGCTAAATTGTAGTTCCTAACTCTGGATATAGAAATTTCGACAGTATGGAGTAGAATCCGTTCTAGACGAAAAAATAGAGATAAGAGCAAGAAGTAAAGATGCTACTGGAAAAGCTGTAACCTGAAATGATTTCTTTAGATCCTAATAGAATTAATACTATTGATACAGCTTCAGAAACTGTTAAAAAGGCAGAAGCTTAGTAGGAAAAGAAAGAGTATGACCAAGAAATCAAATCAAAAAAGAAAAAGAAATCACAAAAAAAGAAAAGAGAGTCAGTTCATGATACTGAAACTAGAGATAAATTAAGAGAACAATATCAAACAAAGAAAAAAAGGAAAAGTGATAAATATGAGGAAACTCAAAAAGAAGTTGAATTCCTTAACGAAGAATTCACTGAAATAGATGTTTCTAACTTTGTCTTTGAAACTTTAAATTGACACTTAATTAATAATAATTAATTAATAACAAATCACTAAATAAAAAAGCATTAAATATTGATAATGATTAATGTATCAGAAATTAAAATAAAGTAGCATAGTTTATAATACTAAGTAGTTATTAAATAAAGGTTTAATAAGGAAAGAGAAGATGATCGAATTTAAATTTAATTTAAATCAATAGTATTAAAAAAGTCATTAATTTATCATGTTCACAAAGTTTCATTTAGATTCCATTTGCATGTTCTCGTATCATAGTAAAATAATTTATAAGTGCCATCATATATGAATATCTTTTACTCTCTAGTAGAACCATTGAACCACAAATATTAGACAGTATTTCCAGGAAATGCTGGACCATGCTCTTAGAGTCTCATATCAAACAAAAATGTTTTGTTTAATGAAGGATAATTGTCAAAAATAAAAGTACCTAGATTTTCTATGTCAACGGCTGAAGTCCATCTGGCTGTTTTTGGTAATTTGCTATAGGTAATTCATTGATTTCTATCTAAAGAAAAATTAAAAATATCATCAAGCATTTATGAACCATCATATCCACCAAAAGTAAAAATGGAATTATTATGCCACACAGCACCAAAGCGATACATTTCTTTGGGAAGAGGAGGAATTTCAGCGATCTACTTGTAAAAGGTATCGAAATATTCGCATTGAGATATTGGCTTTCCATCTTAGTATCCTCCTAAAATGAAAAGTTTGTTTTCATCATTAAAGACTGTCTTATGATACCCCCTTCCATTTAGCATACTGAAATCTTATATTTCTTCTTAGAATGTGAAATTTAATCTTTTATCCGTTTTGTTATCATTTCCACCACTGATTACTATTCGATCATTATCAATCTAATGAACATAAGTTTAATCTTTAATTGGAAGAATTTGCTTTTTCCTGATAGTTTGAGTTGATTTTAAGAAATCATACTCTAACTCATCGTTAGTATCCTTTTTAATGATTCTGTATCTAATTATTCTTTTCCTTCCTTCATAAATTTGAACTTGGAAAAGTTTCGAGAGAACAGCATCAGCATGCTCTACTTGGAATTAAAAATCTGGATCGAAATCAATATTAATTTCCCTAGGTTAATCATTTTTGATTGCATACTAATCTACCTCCAAGTTTTTAGAAAAAAACTCTAGCAACTCACTAACATTCTCAACGTTAGTCTGAAGAATTTCACCGATGATTTAGTTTTGCTTCTTATTCATTTGAATTTTGCCTTCCATAATTTCTTAATGGAATGTAATTTGTTCATTATATACTTCTAACTTGGAGTTAAACTATTGCTCTATCAAATTAAGAAGGTTCTATTTTTATTGCTGCATTACATCATTAAAAAGCTTCTTCCTTTTGAGCAGCTTGTCTAGTTCTTCTGTGTAGTAGTTTAATTTGAACTTGGTAGATTTTTTAAAGTCTTCTAAAATTTACTAAGATTGGGTGTATTTCTCTTTGAGTTCTTTGGATGCAAGTTTCAAATCTCTTACTTTATGTTGAATGTGCTCTCCAAATTGGGCACATCCAAAGCAAATCAATTTTTGATCATTAAAGCAGAAAAATAGTTTTTCCTATTTATGTAGGGAACATATTGATCTCTCTATTTTAAACTCTACATCTGGAAGTTAAACTTCTGGTCCTGGAGCTTCTCCTGGTGCCAAGGGTGCACCAGAAGTTTCTTCCTTGCTTTAAGCAAGTTTCTACAAAATATTAAAGTCAACTTTAATTTTATCTGGTTTAGAATTCGTTTTTACTTAGCAAACTGGACATGCAACACATTATTAAGCTTCATATATTTATTTAGCACAAGCATCACAAATGACATGATCACAAGTAAGCTTTCTGGGAATTCTATCACAGTCATTGAAAGAATTGCCACATTAACAATCGTTGGGTGTCTGCGATTACATTTTTATATATAAAGTTCTGTATATACTTTATTAACTAACTTTAAAACAGAATTTAATATATTCTATTCCTCATCTTTTTAATCCCCCTTGTCTTTTATAATCTGACTCTTCTGTTCTGTTTTATATCTCTCTTTTGTATTTTATCTAAGAAATAGCCTATGGATTTTTACCCTTCTAGCCAATAGACTTTATAAATAGTCAGAAAGTATTCTAATACTTTCTTTTTATCAAGATATAAGATTAATGTGTTAAAGCTTTAGATGCTTCCTTTATTATTATTGTAATACCCATTTATAACTTAATTAGCTAGTTCTTTTATATCCGTATATTCTTTACTCTATAGTCTCTTAGCTGTCTCATTTAAGCATCCTAATATCTTTATTTTCCTACTATGCTTTAGTTATCTTTATAGGCTAGTAAGTTATGGCTTATACCAGAAGATTTGGATCTTAAAATAATATGCATTTCTTAGATTTTCGCAGTATCATCTAGCTTAAGATCAAATAGTCTCTTAAATTATTGGTGATTAAGATGTTCTAGCATCTTACCTAATTCTAGGGATTCTTGGTATGACTAGAAGGGATTTAGGGTGATGCAATAAGTTTGAAAAAAAGGGTTAGAAAAGGTAATTTTAAGATTATATAATTAAGTGATTTTAAAATGCGACATTCAGGGAGCTAAAAATATCAAGGAGAACTATAAAAGCAGTGCAAAATGAATAAGCTAAGGTGGAAAACTAGATACTTTAAGTTAGAAAACGGTACTTTAAAGTATTGAACGAAAAACAAAGATAATGAATATGAGGAAAGTAAGAAGAAAGGAGAAATAATGTTATGAGATTAAGGGGTTGAAATTATGCCAAATCATGAGAAATGTAAACTAGAGATTAAGTTCAAAACTCCTAATAAAAAGGGGAAATAAATTAACTAAGTTTGGAGAATTAAAGCAGTAGATAAGGAAGAATTTAGTATATGATCAGAAAAACTTGTCGAAGCAAAAGAGACAAAACCTGAAGCTTCAGGTAACGAGTAAGTGACTGAATAGTAACATCTCTATATTTAAAAGCTGAAAGTTATTAAATAAGAATAAGATCAAAAGTATGAAGAAAATCTAAAGAAGTAATAAGAACAAGAAGAAATGAAGAAGATAGAGTAGGAATAATTAAGAAAGAAAAAGTAAGAGGAAGAACAGAAAAAGGAACAAACTTTGCAATTTTTGCTGGATAATGCACTTGATTTTAGATTTTAAAATTTTCTGACTTAGACTAAGGAATCTACTAACTTAAATATAGCTGTTGAAAATGGAACAAAATTGTGTTCTGTTCTTGGAGATTTAAAAAATATGATAATTAATAAAGCTTTAAGTGGGTAAGAAGGAAGATCTGAGATTAGTTCTGTTAATATATAATGTAGTAAGGATTTCGGCTTCACTTAAAGACTTTTTACGTAATACAATCAAATGTTCAACATCTTATTCGAATATAAGGATATAGATATAAGAGTTCCTCCCTTCTGTAGAATAACCCATCTTGGTTATAGCTATATAGCAATGGCATAAGTGAAGTTGGAAAATTCAGAAACTATATTAAATATTGCTGATCAGTTTTAGGTAAAAGTAAGAAAAGGAATAGAGAACAAGCATCTAATATAATAACTTAAGGAAAATTAAAATAATGAATATGCACAGTAACTGCATAACTACGCTGTTCAAATGACTATTCCTGAATAAACTCCTAATATAACCTTATTTATGAGAGAGCTTGAAAGCTTAAAAATATTTCCTATTGATAGTAAATCTATGACACAAGCTTTTAATCACTTCCAAGTTCCTTTGAGTTATCTTGGTTTGATAACATCAAAGACTAAATATCCTCATATATAGGATTTATGCGAAGTAGAAATGACAGCAAGGATAATTAAAAGAATGTGGAACTAAGAAATAGTTGATTGTCCGAATCCAGAGGAAAAATCTCTAATATTTTTAAATAAGATATTTGGAAATGGGCCAAACACTCCTCAAATATGAGAGGATATTATGAACTAAATTTATTCTAAGTATGAGTACTGAGTGTTTTATGATGATCTTAATTTGAGAGCTTTAGTTTTTGCAGTAATGCATCATTGTGGTATAGAACTTTACTTTAATGGTTAAGAATAAATTGGTAAAGAAAAAAATCCTTTCAAAAAAATAGACAGAATCAATGCAAGATCAAAACTACCTTCTCTTTACCATCTTGATATATTCAAATTAGAAGATTCTTAACTTAAACTAAAAGTTAGCTCGCTACTAGAAAAAAATGAGTTAGGACATCCAGTGGCTCTAATTACTCTGGCAGAAAAATTTCTGGAGGATGGATAAAGAACTGATGAAGCTATGAAATCAGCAAAGGAAGCCTTAATATAATTACATCCCCTTCATGCATAAAGTGTAAAAGCTTGGTGTGTTCTTTTGAGATCCTTTATGGCTAGGAACTCCCTTGAGGACGCTTTACAGAGCTTTGATTAAGCATTATAAGCAATAGAATATCATTGGGGTTCTTGTCATCCATTGCACGGCAAAGTCTTTCAAATCTTAGCTTCTTGCTATTTGCAAAAAGCGAATTTCAAAGATGCTTGCTTGATGATGAAAAGTGCATTGAATTGTTTTTAGAAAGTATTAGGAGAGTCTCATCCTTTAACAATTCAGACTCATGAAGAATTAGCTTCGATATTTATGCAAATAAATGACAGCGAAAGTTCTATTTACCATCTAGAAAATGCTCTAGGATTAATGGATGCAGAATCAATAGAAAAATCAAGTGATCTGTCTAAAACAGTAAACATAACCATATAACTTGCCTTTATGAAATTTGAATAAGGATTGTTCCAATAGAGCTTCTAACTAGCTATGAAAATTGCTCAAGTACTTTCAAAAAGCCAACAAGCTAATTTAGAAAATTAACTAGCAAAAGCTCTCAAATTGGCATTATAATGTTCTATTGAAATGTAGATTTTTAATCCTATACTTGCAGATCAGTTATGACATGAAGTACCTTATGAGGTTTAAAAAGAAATTGCGCAGCTTTATGTCCGTTAAAGATTAAAATAAATGGGAACTCGTGAAATGTATATGCTTTAGAGAGAGGTTGTATAACTAGAAGTATAAGAAGCTCAGGGATAAATTAACACTGAAGCTTTCGATTTGCATTCAATAAAATAAATATCAAAGTGGAACTGGAATAGCCCTTAGGAATTAAAATCCGCTCTTGACTTTTTTGGAATAAACATCTTACATTTTTGATAGATTATTACACTCATCAAGACTTTATCTCCTAAATAAGCTATTTAAATTTACTTATTATCAACTTAAGTATCATTCTAAAATCTTTATAGAGTCAGATCCCACAGTATAAATACCTCTTTCTTTAATGTTTTATTCACTTTGAATGAGCATTTACTTGATTTATTTTTAAGCATGATCTATATATTAATATTATTCCTATAAAAATATATAGATAATAAGCTTTAAATTAATCTATGCATAATTAAATAATTCAAATAAATCACTATGTAAAAGCTAAATAACTGTAAGGATCTTCATTCTAGTCCTCTTCATTTTCATATTCATTACTAAAGAATGATTTAATTGCTATTTTAGTTTTTTATATATTTATCCATTTAGAAATGCTCTAGAAATTAATTATCTTCTTTCAATCTTTTTAAAATTTACTGAATAGTTTACTTTCTAAATGCAGAAACTAGAGGTTCAATGAAATCTTCTATTTCATTTGTCTGAGATAATCAGTCTTCTTATGTGTTATCTTAAAAGCTATCTTAATTTTGTTGAAATTGAGCGGTTGGTTAAGGGTAGGAAATTTATTAGTACTTTGTTAGTTTTCCATAGCAAATAAATCAGGACTATTAATCATTGGAGATTAGTTAAAAGCTTCATTCTATTAATTATTGACTTGATTATACTAACTAAGTAAAAGTTAACTTTATTAGAATTTGTAGCCTACTAAATGAAGTTGTTTTAATTAATCGTCTGCTGTTCAAATTTTTGTTATGTCTATTAAATCACTAATTTTTTACTAGGCACAATCTTTAAAATTATATTAATTTTTTTTCCTTTTTTAATCTAGCTCTTATAGTGATTGAATGTAGTATACTTTATATTTTTTTTTTCACAAGCTTTTTCCAAACTTATATCCTTACCTTTACTAATATTTTAGACTCTTTTTACTGCTTCTCAAACTCATTTTACTGTTCTAGTTTTCTATCCCTAAACGCTCGTAATGGCATTTTTATTTTATTTATTTTATTCCTTAGGATTAAGTTTTTCGCTTTTATTGCTTTAAATTTAAGAGATTTTTCCCATTTATTATTATGCTAATGATTGTTTATTCATTTATCATTGCTTACATTGTAAGTCCACCAGAAAATCCTTTTTTCATTTTTTAATGAATCATATATTTATAAATTTACCTTCAAAATCAAGTAAAATTCCAATATAAAGTAATTAGAACTTACTCTTTGATTAGATGTTTTACATTACTTTGTCTATTTCATAGCTTATACTTCAGCTACTGATCTTCTTAAATCAAACTTTATAGCTGAATGTTCTTTTTCTTAGTTTCGCTTCTTTATATTACCCCTTTTTAATCTAACGTCAGCTTTACTACAGATGCAATAAATGATCTAGTAAGTATTTTGATTATTATAATACTATAATTTCTTATAAGCAATGAGTGCTTATTTATTTCATAATCTGAGTCTATATTAGCTAGTTTAACTTTATAATGCTAATGCTATCCTAAATCCTAATAAATAGCATTATATAAGTTATTTAGTTTGTAACTTGTTTAATTAGATCCTTAAAGCTGTAAAATAAGTAACTATCAAGAAGCTTATATTAAGGTTTAGCTAGCACTTGCTCTAGTATTTGCTATAACTCTAAGCTTCTTAATCTTATTACTTTGATACTTAGCTTAACATTCTCTTAATTTAGCTCTTGCTAGTTCTCAAGCTAGTATCTAATAAATAAGTTCTAAGGATAGCATTTAAAATGGCAGTATTAAGATACTAGTAGCTAACTTATAACCCTCTATTTTATATCCTAATAATAAGCCAATTATATCCAAAGTGATCTAGATTAAAAGGACTTTAAATATCATTGATTAATTCCTTTACCTTAGTAATTATAACTACATTATAGCCTTAAAATGTTAGTTAGTCTAATATATAAGTAATATGATAGAGTGCTAATAAAGTAAGTAAATAACTGGCTAAGATACTAATACGCTAATATATATATATATATCCAATCAAAGACTATATCCAATAAGAAAATAGACTTAGTCTCTATTATAGGGGAATAGGGGAATAAGGGATTAATATTAATAAGCCAGTCACTTGCTATCTAATAGAGGTATCTAGATTTTTAATCCTCTTAATACCTTTCTACTACCTAATAATTAATCCCTTCAACCTACCTTTGTCTTTAATAATAAATCTTCTAATACAACTATAAATAGAAGAAGACAGTTAGCAGTACTTATATATATTAGCTTAATAGATTATATATTAATGCTTTATGGGGAGAGTATAAAGATAGAGCTAACAATATGACTTAATAAGACAAAAAGTTCTAAGTAGGAATGGTAAAAGGCTAAAGTTATAAAGAGTGATGCTTAACTTTAATTGATGCGCATTATATAAAAGGCTAGTTTTGAGATAATTGGGATATATTTTAAATGGCTTAATCGTAGTTTCTCCCTTAAATCTAAAACCCATATTCTCCTAGAATCCTTAAATTACCTCAAAAAACTAATAGAAAATACCATTTCTAGCCTAATTCCAAAAAGGAGTCTGAAGGAGAAATAGATATATCACAGTTTTAGCCTTAGTAGGTTTAAGAACTAAGAGAAGAATCTAATAAGTTTTTAACCAAAGCTTTGCTGTGAGGAAAGAAGGTTAATAATTTAACTGGAATGATACAGGCTAACACTGACTAGTTTCTAGAAAGTTAGACTAGAGTAAATAAGAAAGACTTTCCTTAATAGTTCGTTGATCTAAATAATGAAGTAGATAAGACAGCTCATTAACTTGTTTTAGCAAGATAGAAGTATAATGATGCAACTGGATAGTATCAAAACTGTATGAATCAGATTGATGTAGTTAGGAAAGAAATCCAATGCTATATTCAAGCTAGTTAGATTATGTAAAAATAGATGGAAACAGCTAAATTGGATATATATTAGTAAAAAGACAACAATGAACATGTCCTAAACTCGATAAAATAAGCAAAGGAAAAGATCAGATTAGCTGAAAATACTCAGAACAAGGAAACTTACTATTTTGGGAAAAAACTAGAATAAACCTCAATTAAGTTAAAGCAAGTTAGAGTTTAGAATTTGAAAGCAATTGCAAGTCACAAGTATTAAAAGGATATTGACGGTGAAACTGGAGAAGCCTTAGCAGTAGATCCTATAGGAGTATAGTAGACAAGAAAGTAGGTTTTAACGAAGCAACTCAAAGACTGTAAAAACCAAAAGTAAAAATATAGTAAGCACATAAGCAAAATCTAGTAATGCTTCAATCAAATAATGAAAGAGAGTAAAATTTAGAATATAAACGAGATAGTCTCAGTGTTTATTGAGTCTGAAGAAAACAACAATGAACTTTTCAGTAGACTTAACTATATGCATTAGCAAATATAAGAACTAGAAGAATAATCAAAGCAATTGTCAAAAGAAATTAAGTGATACGATAATTTAAAGCTATTCCCTCGTTCTGAAAGCTCTAATACTTAATAAAAGGATTAATTAAGTCAAACTCTTGAATAAATAGAAGAGATAGATAAGAGCAACCAAAAAGAGAAACTCAAGGTCAATAAATACAACAAATAGTTTGAAGAGCTTAATGTGCCTGTCCAAAAGCTGATTAATGATCTAAAAATATTGCTTAAAGAAAGCGATGAATAATAAAGTGATATTCTAATGTACAATGAGACTTCGCTTAACTATGTCAATATAAAGAACTATTTATCCTATATGGAAGACTTGATACATAAAATTCTTTCTCTACTAGCTGTTAAATTATATGACTAAACTTCATTTATTGAATTAGATCTAGAAAGAATGCCATCCTTTTCAAGATAGTAAAAAAGACCAATCAAGATAAACCAGGATGAATCATCATTAGAGGATGAATAGTGAATAGACCAAGTGCTAAGTTTAAAAGAACTATAGGAAAAAGGAGAGAAATAGGCTCTTATTTTATCTGAATCCCTTCAGAATATTAATGCAACTACATATGACACTTCTGAAAATTTCCCTATCAGATCCTAAAAATAGAAAAGAACTGTTAGCCATAGCAGAAATTTATTAAGTAGAAAAGAAGATAACCGAAATCAAATAAACGAAGCTCAAAACTCCTTTTGATTTTCTATTTTAATTATTTATTAATTATAAATACAAACCTCCACTCCACCCACTAACTTATCAAACATCCCATCAAAAGCAATGCTTATTAAATTAAGGATTTAGCTAAGATGTTTAAATAAAAGAGCTAGGTTAGATAAGAAAAATCTTAAGGTAATTATTTAAAAATTTAGTGAGGAAGGAAAGGTATAAGCTATAGGGAAAACTCTATTAATCACCTTTATATAAAATAAAAATAGCATTAT
This sequence comes from Loxodes magnus, assembly GCA_946699065.1. Taxonomy (NCBI): domain Eukaryota; phylum Ciliophora; class Karyorelictea; order Loxodida; family Loxodidae; genus Loxodes; species Loxodes magnus. The sequence continues at coordinate 712,073 of CAMPDV010000100.1, forward strand.
AGAGATTGATTAAAGGACTTTAAAGCTAAAGTAATCATATCAATTAACACTAACAAAAGCAGAATTAATTGAGAGATAAGGAGTTTGCTTCTAAAAAGTAAAACTTAAGATTTGTTTATTTTAAATATACTAACATTTTAGCCTTTTAGAAAACAGATTACTTTCGTTACTTAAAACTAGATATATACTGTTTATAAGAGCTAATTTAACTATAAGATATTAGGTTTCATACTAGACATATAATTTTATAAATTGATAGATATTTTATAATATATTTTCCTAATAAAAATAGTATCAAATCTATTCCTATTTATGAATTACTCAAATTTAATAAATTCTATTACTTGCTGTTAAGTAAATTAAGTCTAAAGCTAGTTTTATTGCTATGCTTATAGTTTGATAACCCCTATATTGTACTTAAGATTCCCTAATAGTATAACCTATTGCTGATTCTTCTATTCAGCTTAATTTAAAAAATTATTCTGATTTCTTTCAAAAATTAGCCTTCAAAAGTATTTAATATTCCATTACTTTTCCTAAAAAATGTCTATTTTGTATCTAACTTTAATTAAAGTTTCCTTTAATCATAGTTGACTATTAGGTCATGATTATCTTAATGATATTTAAATTTCATTAAAATAGAAGAGAAATCTTTAAATATGGGTAGTGAGGATTGCAAGTAGCTAGTTTATTAGTAATGAGGTTTAAATAAAAAAGTCTATTAAATAAAATTTACAATATGCATCAAGTGCTCTCTTCCTTTAGTTCTACTCCTTTTTATTTCTCTTATATAATGCTTTTGCTTTTACATTTATGACCACATCCTGTTGGACAAAACTCTTGATCTTAGAACCATTCGTATATATGATCCAAATGCCCTCCGTGGCAGCATATTTAACAGCTTAAATAGAGTCCTTTTACAACTTGTTAGCATAGTGAACATTCTCCGTTTTAAGTCTAGCAGTTTTCACAAATCATATCCTATTAAGGATTGAGGTTTTCAGTCTCATCGGATAAAGTTTTCTTACATTTTCCGCATGCTAAATAGAACTAGTTTTGCTTCTTAGAAATTTACTAGATTTTTTCTACTCAAGTAGCTTTAATTAACTCAGCGATTTAAGGATAAAGCTTTAGTCTCTTTAGAAGCTAAAAATAGGCCATATAAATACTTATAATCTATTCTTCTGATAAAAACTGGTTAACATCTATGTGCTAAGTGTTTCCAATTATAGTTATCATTATGCAAGCTGTTTGTATATCACCTACTTCTGCATAATAAGAAATTGACTAAATGAGACTGGTTTTGTACATATCAGTAATGAGTTTCATCTTTTGATTCCAATTTGAATTTAGACTTTATTAATAATGGGCTTTATCTTCTTCAGTAAATTCAATAGGGCTGTTACCTTCTTATTCCTCAGCTTCTATTTGAGATTCAATATTAATTTAGGATTTTTAAAATGGCTTTACTTGTTTTGGAGCTGTATGAATAAGCGGCTAAGGTTTTTTAGCGGATTATTATGGTTAAGATGGCTAGACAGTTTCTTCCATTTTTTATAAGAGATAGGTAAGCTGCTTATCATCATCTATTTCAAATTGGGATTCTTAAAATTAAGCTTAAGGTTATCCCTTTTCTTTAATTTGAACTTCTGTATTTGATTTTAAAGGTGGCTCCAGTTAAGAGTTTGATGGTGACTTATTTATTTACGGCTATAAAATAGAACTCTTCGAATGGAAAAGAGTAACCTCTTTATCGGGGTTAAGTCAGTGTGATAAATTCCTTCATAGTTCAATTAAGTCTTTCCTCTAAATTTAAGAAGAGACCTTTCTATTATACTTGCAGATATGCTTAAAGTCTCCTGTTAAAGCATAATTTTTGGCTAAGAAAATGATTTGAGAGATATTAAACTAAGTGTTTATCATTCCCTAGGGAACCTACTTAATTGATATGTTCTAAGGATTTAGCTATTTTTGGCTAGTTTCAGGGTTTTCAACTTCAGATAGAAAACTATCAGCGTCTCTATGCATAAATTCTTATCTACAAGTTACGATAGTTCCTGAAGGGCTAAATGCAACCACACTGCTTTATAGATCGACATAAGGCTTATATGCATCTTAAATTCTTTACAACATTACTGTTCCATCTTTGCTACAGGTAACAACTGATTCCTAGTAAAAAGCATCACTAAAATGATAGCCTGTTATAGTGTTAGTATGGCCTTTAATTATATGCATAGGAATGTAGGGGCGATTAAGATGATAGATATATAAATTGTTATCATTTGAAAAGGAAGCAGCACTTATTATGTTCGCTGAGTTTTTTCAGTTATACCATTTGACTTTTGCTACTTATGCTATTGATTAAATTTTATATTTGGCTTCATTGGGACTATCATAGTTCCATACCTTTATTGTTTTATCTTATGATGCTGATGCTAATAATTTATAGTCATTTGGATGCCAATCCAATGATAGGACTTATTTCTAGTGAGCTAATATTTTTTAATATGGATAATTATTTTTTCTCCAGTCCCAAATCTGTATTGTTCCGTTATCAAAAGCAGAAGCAAAGTGGAATTCATTGTATGGGTTAAAAATGGCATCTCTTGCATCTATAACTCCTTAAAAGCTAGTAGTACATCTGTCAGTTCTAATATCCCATATTTTCAATGTGTTATCTGAACTAGCACTAATAAAGTTGTCTTCCTTACGAGGATGCCAATTAATTTTATTAATAGCTTGTCTATGCCCTTTAAATATCTGTTCTAGTTTATTACTGCTCGACTTATCCAAATTTCAAAGAATAATGTTAGTATTTGTAGCAGCAGATAAAATTAATTAGCTATAAGTCCCTCCAGGATGCCATGCCAAATCAGTAGTAGCATAGTTCAAATTTATTTTATTACCACTACGAAGAGACCTTTTTTAAGTAAGTCCTTCCGAAGATAGCTGGATAATAGTCAAAACTATAATCATATAATAAACTTACTATCTCTCCCTCCTACTATTATTTAAGTCCCATCATTTTATGAACTCATTGCTTGAATAGGATTTTTTAAGTCTAGAAATAACTTAAAGCTCTCCATTTACAATAACTAAGTTTTAAAATTGATTATAATACCTTCCTAGTTTAAATTTTATCACTCTAATCACTATTAAGAACTTAGAATTTATTTGTATCAAAATAAAATTCTCACTTCTACTGGTTTTGCACTTTAGAACATATTATCGTCTTTACCTTCAACTTATATTATTTTATATAGCATCACATTAAATTCATTTAATTCCTGATACTAGAGACTTAGTTATAGCTCTGTAAGAAGTTAGCTGATACTACTAGAGCTAAAGTTTTTATATCCCTCACCTGCTAAGTAAATGGTCTAGTTCTCATTTCTTCTAGTGATACATGCATTCGATTTTTTCTAGAAGAGCTATAAATTACATTTCAACTAAGCGTGTAATCCCTTTTACCTAATCTAGAAACGAAGCTAAACTATTAAATTAACAGCTTAGCACTATTAACCAATTATTATACTTATAAGATAAGAGACTATTAGTTAGCTAGATTAGTGATGCTATGATAAATATTGATATCATATTAATGCTTATCTAAGCTAATATTATCGAGCAGATTAATAAGAGTAGCTTAGTTAAAAACCATTTTAACTGCTTTTATTTAAGATTTACTTGATATAAGGAGTTTGTAATGATTGCTAGTCGATAGTCAAATGCTAATGACATTAAAGATAATGTTTTAATGCTCTATAAATGATGGCCATTCAGCTCTGATTTAAGAGGATAATGGCGTTTAAAGTGCTAGGTATATAGTACTAGAAATGGTCTAAGGATAGTACAATAAAGACTATCCTTCTCTTATTAAATATCAAAAGTGAAAAGCAGAAATATAATGTAGTATGGATTTAAAATAAAGTCAGTATAAGAAGCTTATAAATCTAAGCGAATCTTAGTTACATATAAAGTTAATAAGATAGTATTCTAACCACTCTCTAACTGCATGTTATTCCTTTCATTTTTACCAAGATGAAATTTCTAAAATATGAAAACTAAGGCATTAAATATCCCTAACACACTTAAAATTCCTAAGTACAATATAGTAAGTCAAGCATCAGAAAATGAAGATACATATAAAAGTCCTATGAGCACTGGGGTATTTTTTAAAAGGGCTTAAGTGAAAAGCAAAGTGACAACAAAGATAGAATCTTGTCTAGAATAAATAGAGAGCATTAAGTATCAATTCTAATAGAACTTTTGCGAAATTTCTCCTTAATATGAAGAAAAACATAGTTCAACAGAAATTATTAATTTGCTAACTAACATACAAAGAACGCTTTCATAAGGCTCCAGTATTTAAATCACCAAAGATATTAATAAATAAGACTAAAAATTCATCTTCCAAAACTTTATTAACCAAGAATAAGATTTGAATGAAAAAGAAAACGGAGTGTCTTATTAAAAGAAGTAGAGAGTATAAGACTAGCAAACTACGGAATAAATAGAGAAGTTAAAACTGGAGCATCAGTAGATAAATAGATGTTGCTAAATTCGAAGTTTTTAAAGCATTCTTACGTTTATTGGAATTGATTGAAACTTTGACGTTCATATTCTCTAGTCATTATCGAGTTAATCTCCTCTAGCTGTAATAGCAGAATAACTGATGAAATCCCTAGACTTGATAGAAAAGTATTCTATTTAAAATAAAGTTTTGAACTCATTTTTGCAAAATGTAGTTTCTGTAAGCTTTCATTATAGGGGTATAATTAACTACCTTATCATAACAGCAATCATGCAGCAGATATGACTAACTCCCTGTTTTACTTTATCTATAACTCAAACTTACTACAGCAAGTTTGTTCAATAGACCTGCTAAGTACTATAATAGCTTCAATATGCCATGATATAGGACATCTAGGAGTTAATAACCGCTTTCTAATAAACAGTTAGCATGAGTTAGCATTTTTCTGTATTACTTAAATATAGATAATGATATAAGTCCATTTGAAAACATGCATGCTAGTAGAACTTTTCAAATACTGCAACAGAAGAATAGCAACATTCTTTAAAACCTAAAGAACGAGGATTGAGTGTATGTAAGAAAAATGATAATATAATTAATACTAGCTACTGATATGTCCAAGCACTTTGATATTCTAGGTAATTTCAGAAGCAAATTCTTGAATGACATTCAAAATACAAGTGATATCTAACTCAGTGCTTAGGATAAGCTAGACGTTTTAGTTATTGCTTTTAAATCAGCAGGTAGGATTTTATTGCAGATATCGGACATTCTGCGAAAGATTGAAGACTTCATTATTTATGGAGTTAAAAGGTAGTTTAAGAGTTTTTTTAATAAGGTGATAAGGAAAAGTAACTAGGTTTGTAAGTGTCAATGTACTGTGATAGAGATAACACAGATATAGATTAATCTTAAGAAGGATTTTTATAAAACATATGCTTGCCATTATTCTAATCACTTTGCTTCTATCTAGATGTCTAGCAAATTAAAGAATAATGCTTAGAACAAATGCAAGCTAACATCAAGAACTGAAGGAAAAGAAAAATTTTGAAAAAGAGAAACTAAGATAACAGTTCTCTTTAGTTTGGGTAAGACATAACAAGAAGAGTATTGACATAACAGAAAACTATTTAAGACGCACTTAGTAGAAAATCAAATTTATCTAGAGCTAAAAGAAATTTCATAGAAATAAAGAAGAGATTTCTAAGCTTCAAAGAAAACACCAAAGAAGACGGCTCAGAAAATAGAAGTATAATTATAAACGTTCTGAAATCAATAGAGTTAAACGAAGAAACGGATAATTCAGAACAAGATGAGTCAGACTTATTATCAGAGGATAATAATTCCATTAATAATTCTGAATGTGAAAACAACTGAACACATATGTTTAATTTAATTTTTAAGGTTTAAATCTTTAATATTATATTTTATATTTTATGTTTTATAATTGGCAAGTCATATACCTTAGATAAATATTCTACACTAGTTGCCAAAAAATTGTGTAAAAATTAGCATTAATTATCACATCAACGATGATAGTTGGATATAGAAGATGAGATATATTCATATAAAAAGAAAATACTTAAACTTAAGCTTTAAATATAGGTGATAGAAAAAACATAATAGTTTATTAAATGAAATAAAGGAATAATTCAATAAATTAATTGTAACAAATATAAAAGTTTCAAAAACAGCTATCTAGTAAAATAGCGAAGATAATCTTAGTTTTATAAAATGAATTTGAGCATATTCTTAATCTCTTTGCTGCTTTCGAGCATCTCATGCCAAACTAACAAGAAGTTCATAGTGGACATACAGTTAAATTAAGATGATGTTTAAGAGTAAGATGAAGAAACTTTGGTTGAGGAGCATGATCAGGATCAAGAAGATCATGATGGTACTGAAACTATATTAAATGAACCAGCTGAAGTTGCAGAAGGTAATGGAGCTGAAGATTATGATGTAAGTTAAGAAAGCCTTGAAAGCGAAGAGGAATCTGAAGATACCGAAACAACTGAAGAAGATACTACAACCTCAGAAAGTACAGAAACCACAGATTCGGATGATGTAATTGAAGAAACTGAAACAACTGAAGAAGCTGATACAACTGAAACAACTGAAGAAACTGATACAACTGAAACAACTGAAGAAACTGATACAACTGAAACAACTGAAGAAACTGATACAACTGATACAACTGAAGAAACTGACACAACTGAAACAACTGATACGACTGAAGAAGCTGATACAACTGAAACAACTGAAGAAACTGATACGACTGAAACAACTGAAACAACTGAAACAACTGATACAACTGAAGAAGCTGATACAACTGAAGAAGCTGATACAACTGAAGAAACTGATGAAACAACTGAAACAACTGATTCGACTGAAACAACTGAAGAAACTGATACGACTGAAACAACTGAAACAACTAATACAACTGAAACAACTGAAGAAACTGATACGACTGAAACAACTGAAGAAACTGATGAAACAACTGAAACAACTGATACGACTGAAACAACTGAAGAAACTGATGACACAACTGAAACAACTGATACGACTGAAACAACTGAAGAAACTGATACGACTGAAACTACTGAAACAACTGATACAACTGATACGACTGAAACAACTGAAACAACTAATACAACTGAAACAACTGATACGACTGAAACAACTGAAGAAACTGATACAACTGATACAACTGAAGAAACTGATACAACTGATACAACTGAAGAAACTGAAGAAGCTGATACGACTGAAACTACTGAAAAAACTGAAGAAACTGATACGACTGAAACTACTGAAACAACTGATACAACTGATACGACTGAAACAACTGAAACAACTGAAGAAACTGATACAACTGAAGAAGCTGATACAACTGAAACAACTGAAGAAACTGATGAAACTACTGAAACAACTGAAGAAACTAATACAACTGACACAACTGAAGAAACTGATGAAACTACTGAAACAACTGAAGAAACTGATACAACTGAAGAAGCTGATACAACTGAAACAACTGAAGAAACTGATGAAACTACTGAAACAACTGAAGAAACTAATACAACTGACACAACTGAAGAAACTGATGAAACTACTGAAACAACTGAAGAAACTGATACAACTGATACAACTGAAGAAGCTGATACAACTGAAATAACTGAAGAAACTGATACAACTGATACGACTGCAATAACTGATACGACTGATACGACTGCAACAACTGATATAACTGCAACAACTGATACGACTGAAACAACTGAAATAACTGATACGACTGATACGACTGATACGACTGCAACAACTGATACGACTGAAACGACTGATACGACTGCAACAACTGATACGACTGAAACAACTGAAGAAACTGATACAACTGAAACAACTGAAGAAACTGATACGACTGAAGCAACTGATACGACTGAAGAAACTGATGAAACTACTGAAACAACTGATACGACTGATACAACTGAAACAACTGATACGACTGAAGAAACTGATGAAACTACTGAAACAACTGATGAAACTACTGAAACAACTGATACGACTGAAGAAACTGATGAAACTACTGAAACAACTGAAACAACTGATGAAACTACTGAAACAACTGATACAACTGATACAACTGAAACAACTGAAACAACTGATACGACTGAAGAAACCGATGAAACTACTGAAGAAACTGATGAAACTACTGAAACAACTGAAACAACTGATGAAACAACTGAAACAACTGATACAACTGAAACAACTGAAACAACTGAAACAACTGATACAACTGAAGAAACTGATACGACTGAAACAACTGAAACAACTGATACGACTGAAGAAACCGATGAAACTACTGAAGAAACTGATGAAACAACTGAAGAAACTGAAGAAACTGAAGAAACTGAAGAAACTGAAGAAACTGAAGAAACTGAAGAAACTGAAGAAACTGAAGAAACTGATGAAACTACTGAAACTACTGAAGAAACTGAAGAAACTGAAGAAACTGAAGAAACTGAAGAAACTGAAGAAACTGAAGAAACTGAAGAAACTGAAGAAACTGAAGAAACTGAAGAAACTGAAGAAACTGAAGAAACTGAAGAAACTGAAGAAACTGAAGAAACTGAAGAAACTGAAGAAACTGAAGAAACTGAAGAAACTGAAGAAACTGAAGAAACTGAAGAAACTGAAGAAACTGAAGAAACTAGTTCTGATGAAGATGAAAATGAAGATGAAGATGATGATTAAGAATATGATAGTTTGAGTGATGTACAAGAGTCAACTTAGGAAGATTATATTGAAGATGAAAAAGAAGATACAATTGAAGAAACAGATGAAGAAGAAGCCGAAGAAACAACCGAAGAAGAAACTGAGGAAGCTACTGAAGAAACTGATGAAACTACTGAAGAAACAACTGAAGAAGAAACTGATGAAACTACTGAAGAAACTGATGAAACTACTGAGGAAGCTACTGAAGAAACTGATGAAACTACTGAAGAAACAACTGAAGAAGAAACTGATGAAACTACTGAAGAAGTAACTGAAGAAGAAACTGATGAAACTACTGAAGAAACAACTGAAGAAGAAACTGATGAAACTACTGAAGAAGTAACTGAAGAAGAAAGTGATGAAACTACTGAAGAAACTGATGAAACTACTGAAGAAGTAACTGAAGAAGAAACTGATGAAACTACTGAAGAAGTAATCGAAGAAACTGATGAAACTACTGAAGAAGTAACTGAAGAAGAAACTGATGAAACTACTGAAGAAACTGATGAAACTACTGAAGAAGTAACTGAAGAAGAAAGTGATGAAACTACTGAAGAAGTAATCGAAGAAACTGATGAAACTACTGAAGAAACTGATGAAACAACTGAAGAAGTAACTCAAGAAGAAAGTAAAGAAACTACTGAAGAAGTAACTGAAAAAGAAAATCCTGAAACAACTGAAAAAGTAACTGAAGAAGAAACTGCTGAAACAACTGAAGAAGAAACCGAAGAAAGTGATGAAGCAACCGAGGAAGTAACTGAAGAAGAAACTGATGAAACAACTGAAGAAGAAACCGAAGAAAGTGATGAAGCAACCGAGGAAGTAACTGAAGAAGAAACTGATGAAACAACTGAAGAAGAATATGAAGAGACAGAAAGTGATGAAGTGACTGAAGAAGAAACTACTGACTAAGATGAGACTGATACTGATGAAACAGAAGAAAATGTTGAGGATTATGATAGTTAAGACTCGAATTCTATAGATAATAATGAAGATTCAAATGAATATGGTTAATCCCAAGATTCTGGCTCGGATATTGACGAATTATCTTTGATGCAAATATAGGAGCCTCAAAAATCTTATTTAAAGGAAGTAAATTTCTTACCTGCTAAAAAGAATCAACCTTCTATTATTTCTTGGCTTAATCTTGGAAATTTACGATGACAAGTCTATTAAAATATCTTTTTATAGTTATTAATCTAATTTTTAATTTTATTATAATTTAATTTTATCCCCTTTTACTCATTAAGACTTTTCTAATGCATATTAGAATATAAAATTTACTCCTGTTATAGTATGATAAATCTTAAATACACCTAAAATATAAATCCAATGAGTAATTATGAAATTTCTTTATTTGCTTTACCGAATTTGACTAGCTATCTTTATTCTAAGGCTATATTATCAGTTGACTTAAAAGCACTCTAAATAGCAATATTTAATACCATAAAACTTCTTATTCTTATAACCACTCTGAAACGATGAGAAATATTCAGTAATAGATAAATTAGGTTTCACTTGCTAAAAGAACTTCTAGGTTATACATTAAAAGAAATCTTATGAATTTTATAAATCCCTTAAATAAAATATTCATAGCTTGCTGCATAAATATTAGAGAACCAGTTCTATTACTCCTTTATCTTTCTCAAACTGGTTAAAGAAACTTCCTCAACTGATTTCTCTAGCTGTTTTGTATATAAAAGTTAAAATGTTTTATCATTGTACCACTTATATTACCTATAGGCTTTTTACTCTAAATAGGTAATAATTTTAGAAATTTTCAATTAGCAAAAATACCTTAAACTCTCGATTATGCCTTAGTGAGAGATTATGTCTTAGTGAGAGATTATGCATATGTAAGTACTTAGATTGCTTAAAGCTTAGATAAGCTTTTCCTTTTTAGATGTTTTTTATAGCTTCTAATTTTAATAAAACGATGAGAAATGATAAATGCATCATATCTAATAAGCAAAGAGAAAGATAAGCATTACTTAACTAATTATAGAGCTAGGGTAGTAAAATAGAAGGACACTTCCTTTGAATAAGGAGTATCAGAGATGAAGGATAGCCAAATAAACAAAACAAGTAGTTTAAAAGAGTGAAAATATAAAGGTAGCATATTATATACCTTTAAATAATAAATGGCATTACAAATAAACCTTTCAGATATAACTTAATAGGATTTATTCTATTAGAATGAACCTAACATCTGGAAAATAGAGTTTCCCTTCTCTTAACTAATTCCTTAATAGTTAAAAAATTAGATTGATAAGAAGCTGTGCAGGTAGTATAATGGCCTAATCTCTTTTGCAGATACATTAATTTATGCTGAGAAAGAGGTTTATTTTAGAGTGGAAAAAGATTTGCTTGACTTTGTAAATAGGAATAAAATAGTCTATTTAGTAATTCCCCATTGGTCATTATAAGCCTGTGAGAAAATACTCTCTTATTATGACTGAAGATTCTTATAGTACGAATTCCAAAACTTTAAGTTCAATTGTAGGCTTATTCTGACTGGTTTTTATTGAATGCAACTAATTGATCGATATTATAATATAAAGCAAAGAATAGATAATCTAACAGTTGAAGTTTTAAAGAGCCAGAAAAATATAAAATTGAAATTAACTTAAGAAGTCTATTGATAATTCCCTTTGCTTTCGTTCTATATAGATGCTAAAGAAAATCTTTATATAGTCAAAATCATACAAGATGAGAAAACAGAAAGAGAATGCACAAAGTTTAAGCAAAACTTTGAGTAGATAACACTGAAACTGGAGTTTAATGATTCGCTAATGCACCAAAAGCTATATTGATAATACTTAATTTGGATGTAAAATAAAATGCCTTCAAATATCTTTAACAAATTTGGAGTTTCATACGAAGAATATCAGTACAAAATCAGGAAAAATATTGATTTCAAAAATTGAGAAATCAATGGACTAAAATGCCAAGTTAGTAACGTAGTTTCATTCATATAAAAGCAGCTTGACAAGCAATTAAGCTAAAATTAAACCATTGAAATAGATTCGATCACTGCTTAAACAATTGGAGAAGATTCTTTAGTTAAGATTCTTTAAATATTTGAAAAGAAAATTGCGTTTAAGCTTCGTTAACTTAGTAAGAAAGGGAATTGGTTTTATGAAGTGAAATAAGGATAATTTAAGTAGTTTGAAATGAGAACATAAAAAGAAATAGAGGCAGGTTATGTTAAATTCGTCTAATTCCTTAAAGAAAGAAATAATGCCAATTAATAATAGGACAAAATTGATACTAATACAAGCACCTTTCTACTAAGAGACTTTGGCTGAACAAAATATTTTATAGATTTCAAAACTATGAAAATGATCTACAAAAATACGGAAGATAATGAGAAGCAAATCCAAGCTGTTAAACGAGTTGAGTATTTTGAAATTTCTTTTGATGCTTATTCAAAAATAAGTGAAGATCTAAAGTTGGTATTTACTAGAAAGAATTTAGGATTGATTATTAATAGTAGCATTGATTAAGCTAGGAGAAAACTAGAATGCTTGATTTGCTTGCAGAATGTTTTTCCTCCATTAGGCTGTAAAAATTGTGATTCTCTTATCCACAAGAATTGCTACGAAGATTATATCGAAAAAAATTAAAGGGAAATCTTCATATGTATCCTGTGCTAATAATAGTTCACTATTGTGGAAAAATGGAAAAACTATATTAACTCAATCATTAAGAAAGTAATAAGCACAAGAAAATTTGAATTAAGTACTAGAGATATTGACTTTTGAGATTGTAATTCTTTTTTTAAAGAAAAGAACGTAGATTAGTAAAAAGATTATACTTAGCTCTATTTTGTATTTTGAATAAATTTATAAATAGAGAGTGAAAACAATTATTTTTCCTCTCCTATTTAAGAATCAATTATTCTAGTTCTTCTTATTAATCTAAAGCTTCTAATCCCTTTATGCTTTAGGTAATTATCTCAAAGTTCGATAGATTTTTATCACTTTTTATTTCTAATCAATAATCTTTGCTTTTATTATCCTTTCTTTTGAAAGTAGCTCTAGTTTCCGTTTTCTAATTAATTTCCTTTTTCTTGATAGAAACTTAATTAGCTAGGTCTTTAAAGTTCATTGGCCATACCAATTTTATCTTTAACAAAAGAGAGAAAACTACAAGCTGTTTTTAATTGCTTCCTTCTAGCTCTGAGTTATGTTTAATCATCTTCTTCTTCATATATTGCATAGTAATAATTACCCTATATCATAAATCTAAATATAGTAAGCATAATATTTGCTTACTACTTTATTTAAATTATAATCAGTACCCTAACTATACAAATGAGTTTAAACTCATTGTTATTTTGATGAATCAATCAAATTTTGCAATCTGATTATTATGACTAACCAAGAATTGATCTGATATACAGACTTGAAAAGAATATTTAATATATATTTGAGTATTTTCGATGCTTTGGTATGCTTAAGTAGTTAAAATATTTATTACATGACTTGCTTTATACTTACTTCTAACTAATGCCATATAATTTAGTTCCTTATATAGCTTCAAAGTTGATCTATATCCTATATAATTAATCTGAATATGTTGCTAGTATTGATGAAATAATGACAGTATTATAACTTTAATTGAGGTTTATTATTAAGCATATACAATTAATATTCTAGAGTAGTTTTATACTATAACCAATCATTAGCTCTTTAATAGCTTTTATTAAGGTATCTTTTTAATTATTTGTCATACCCTTTAGTTTTAGTTTTCTTCACAATTACCTTCTTTTTTACTTTTTTTTGCATTCAACTTTCAAATTTTAATATAAGAGAATAAACTATTTCCAACTGCTTTTTTAACACTGACTTAAGTATTTCAATACATTATGCAACTTAATCTCCAAAGCTTTCATATATTGGAGAGCTATAATTGAACCTATCTAAAATATATGTCTTTTCCTTTAAAGTAAACACTTTAAATTCCATATAGCTTTTAGAAATACGAAAGACTATACTATAGCTATAATCTTTTGCTACATAGTTATAGTTATTAAGCCCTAATGAAGATTAAGATTATACTTAAATCTACAAAGTTAAGTAAACATTAATTCTACCAAATTCAATATAAAATTAGCTCTCCTTTATATGCTAATTAGTGTATCTAGAATCTATCACTCTTCTCTGCTTTAGGTTCAAAGTTCATTAATAATTAAAAGCTATATATGCTAATGAAATTTGCCATGTCTTGCATGATTGAAATGTTTAAAGTGCTTTTGATAGAAGATTATAAGGGAATAATGGTACTAAGATATGGCTAGAGAGTAACTTAAAATGATAACAATGAAGGAGAAGTTTATGGTTAATGGTGACTTTAGTTAAGGTAGTAATTAAAAGTTTAGGAATAAGGAGTTAATTTCATTTCTTAGTCTATTCGTTTTTTTCGTAATGATAATCAATACCTTTTTATTAGCAATATTCTTCCCAATCCATATGCTCTATGAATATAAATGTTAGAACGAAGGAGAAACAGGTTAGAATGGTAAAGATTCATAAAATAACTTCGTATCCAGTATGCTAATTTATTAAAGAAGCTTACAATTAAAAGGAATTTTACATAGATTATGCCTGCAATGCTTGCTAAGCCAAAGTTATACACTACATATGAGTATATTTTATGTCCTATATGCTGTCCAAATGTTTTTACAGTCACGACAGGAAACAAGGCATAATGTCCACTAGTACAACCAATACTAAGAAAAGTAAAAGCAAAAAAGAAGAATTTATAGTGTGATAGATAGTAAATTAGTGATGCACAAACTAATTAAACTGCTAGCAGTACTCTATACACTTTTACAAATCCGAAATGGTCTACACTCCAAGCTCAAGCTATATTAGAAAGACCTGTCATTCCATTTAACGCTCCTACAGTTGAAAGAAATTAGTCGTCATGCTAATATGATTAACCAAAATTTTTAAAGCTAGTCAACATATAAATGCCATACTAAAGAGAACTGAAACACATAATCACTAAAATCCAAAAATTTTTAGAGCAAAGTCCTACTTTTGTAGAAGGACAATCAGATTCCAGCTTTTCAATGAGACTTTATTCGTTTTCCTTCATTTTTAATCTTCTTGCCATTCGGTACTATTCTGATCTTTCATTTATCTCTTACTTTTCCCAATCTTTAGGATATCTAATAAGTAAGGCAGCAATTATTCCAATAAAAGCATAGCATACGAAAAAGACTTAATACATAGTAGGAACATATTAAGCTCTATCGTAAGTGAAGTAGTAGTATGTAACTTTACCTACTTCTACTTTTTCTGTTGGCTACTAATTATCAGGATTTACAATCCATGTTCCTACTAAAGCAAACACAAACGCCCCAAATCCAAAGCAACTTATAACAAATCCAGTTGCTCTACCTCTTGAGTAAGGATAATAACTCCACGCACAGTGTAAAGAAGGAATGTATCCAGTAGCAACGGAGCAAGCTGTAAATAAGCTAAATACAAGAATAAAAATGATTCAATTTGTGATTAAAGATAAAGCAATCAAAGCAAGACAAACAAAAATGGCAGATACAGCTACTGACATTTTGTGTCCTCATATTCCACTCATTTTTACTCCTAAAGGAGTAAAAATTGATTAAATAACAATACTCAAAGGAATTCCAATAAACATATCATTACTAGCTATCTATTATCCATTAAGTCTGAGCCATGAAGTCACATAAATTTCAATAGTACCAAATACATTTTAATGGCCAATAAAAACAAAAGTAAACATTCCACCAAGAATAGCAAGAATACCTCTTTATGATAAGCTCAAATTCGAGTCTTTTTACTATATATTGTGATCATTCTATGGCTCATTATCCTTCATTTTATTTAGATAGTATAATTTAAAAGCATAAAAGAAGCATTACTAATATGCCAGATATAATATATCACAAGATATGGTAAAATTAAGATAAATCAAGGAAATAAAATAAAGCTAAATAAGCTTTAAACGCTTAATCAGAAGCGCAGTTAACTCTAATACGTTAACACTAAGTAATATCTATAATCTATTTGTTCTTAAGTAAGTACAGAATAAAAGTATTTAAAGCTCTATTTTTAAAACTAATTAACACAAATAATAGAGAGGATTAGAATAAGCTAGCATAATGGATCATTTAATATTAACTTAGAGTTATTCTGGCGGATATTTTAGCTCTAAAATGATGTAAGTTATAGAACTATTTACTTACCATAATTTGGCAATATAATGCAAGGCTAAAACTCTTTGCAGATTATAGTTTGAAATACTCCACTATATGTTTGGCTTAAGAATCCTTCTGACTGTATTATTGGCTTATTTATGTTAAATTAGTAAAAAAATTTAAAATTTGAGAGTTAAAGAAAACGCAAATAAAGAGCTTGTAGATATAAGTGGAGAATACTTCTTTATAGTACAAAGTTAAATGAAAAAGAGTTTCATTATTCTCAGTACTTTCATTAAAGTTATTTTATATTCTACTGATAGTTCTTGATGATTTAAGCATGTAGAGGAAATAGAATTTAAAGCTAAATTTATAAAAAAAACATTTTAAAGAAGAATTTTGGTAAAGTTGACATGAATACTTAATTCAGCACTCTAAGCCATAATTCCTAGACCTTCTTGTATTTTTTTGACACTAGTAAGAGCAACATGCAGTTTGTTGTAATCTGAAAGATCTCCAACAATTTCACTTAGATTGATAATTAAAGGCTAAAGAGGTTCTAAGAAAATGCATCTATCGTCTAGAAATATCTCTGTCATATTTTTTTTCCATAAGTTAAAAAACCTTTATAAGAACTATGTATCAATTACATTTGTTCCTCCTTCAGATTTCCTTCTTAACGCGTCTAAATATTCCCAAATTATCCTAGCTTCTATTTCTAGAGCTCTAAGTTACTCAGATATGCAGTGAATTGGTCGAATTAAATCTTTTATTAGCTCTCCTTTTAGCAATTTTTGCATTAGTAAAATTATATAAGCGTAACCTGTATTTCCAGTTTCAATAGCTGCTTAAAACTATCTCTGCAACAACTCTTCTTCATTTTCCTAATCAAATCCGCAAGATTACTATATTACATACCAAGATTATAGTTCTTTTGAATGGCAAAAAACTCTACAGATATCTTCAAATCTTAAAGCTGGAATCAAGGATTGAATCTAGTTTTAATCACCAATAAAATGCATGTTACATAGTGCTTTGACTAGAGTATAATGAGCAGGAATTTTATCATTCTACCTATTATCCTTTTGAATAATATAGACCAAATAGACATACTAGTTCTATTGAAAAGCTGATAGAATGAGACTAAAGGCTCTTGCTCTTTCTATTGGAGATATCAGTTCTGAAACGTGTGCGAAGGGAAATTAAGATCTCTGAGTGAAATATCCTACACATAAAACGTTTGCTTGCTATGATAGTCATATTGTGTATAAGATAAGCCCATCTACAAAAGTTTAGATAGCCAAAGCAAAAGATCTCCCTTTTATCAAAAAATCATATCCTAGTTCTATTTGAGGAAAAGGCCTCGATAAAGCAAATTAAAATGGCCTAGTCAAAGAATTACCAACATAGCTTTATAGTATGTTCAGTTAGTAGTCACTAGGCATAAGTTCTTAAAATCCAAACTAAATAGGTTCTAGGTGGAAATGGCTGAGTTTGAAATATCCAAGATCATCAGTACAAGTTATTTAAAGAATTTGCTCTTTCCCTACAAAATCCATAAGTTGCAATTCTTAGTATCTCTATCTAGTTTTTTCTGGAACTGTTCTAAAAATTTGCTAATCTTAGTTAACTTCAATACTTTTATCTATTTAGACATTCCTAAGCATCTTTAGCGTCAATTCTTCATCAGTTATTTTCCACAATTCAGCAAAGAGTTGAGAAGATTATAGATGATAAGTCAGAATACTCATTGGATTTGGTGGAAGAGGATAGCAAAGTAGAATGTCTCTAACATTATAAAGTAGTCCTGAGTACAAATTGGTGTCAATAACATAATTAGCACTTGCCTGTGCTAAGTTATTATTGTCAGCTCCTAGATCTTTTTTAGTTCTTTGGATTTCTTTATTGAAATCAACAAAACTATTTATCTACTTTTGAGATATAAAGCTGAGGAAATCTATTACTCTTTTTTACCCAGAAAGATATTTCTGCACTCTTTTAACAACATCCTGCAAATGAATGCTGAACCCTTCAGTAGCACTCAAAAATAAAATTTTTAAAATTCTATCGATGCCTTGAAGCTACCTTAGAGTGTCACTACCAATATCTAAATGATTTTCGTTTACTCTTTAAAGTCTGTAAACAGAGGACATTAATACTTGCTTGAAGCAGATGAGATCTCCAGTATAAGCTTTAGCTGTTGCTAGATCTAATAAATTTCTAAAAGTATGGAAATGAGCATTAGCTTATTTTCTTACTTTTTCATTCGATGAATCTACATATTTTTGAACTAGAAAGCATATAGTTTTATTAAGAACTCTTAACCTCGCTAGATCTGAAAGGCCGTGACTGAAGAGTATTAAAACTTGATCAGCTGAAACTACTTTATCGAACGATCCATCTACCAGCATTATTATAAAGCAGTTTCAGAAGCATTCCATTAAAAGTCCTTACTCCCAAGATTTTTTCATTTCATGGATTTTATATTCAATAAATATATTCTTTGCTTCTATATCCATTGGAGTTAGTTCTGGAGGGTAGAATATCTAAGCATAATTCTTAGCAGCGAATTTATGGAAAAAGACTCCTTCATAAAGAATAGCCATAGGATATGGTGACATGCACTTGTTGTTTATAGTTTTATATTTCCCCATTTTATATGGCTTATTTCTATCTATCCAGTGTAGTGTATATACTTTCCTACAGGCTATCAGTTCATACCATCTTTCAGATAATTCATCTTTTTACTCTTTTTCATCATTTTCATCTATTACAGGAGGCTACCAAACTCTATCAACATCGTTAATTGTTGATAAATTCAAAACCCCTGGAATTCTAGCCACTTTAGCGAAAAATCATAAGAAGCAAAGTCTTTTTTGAAGTAAAGCTGTTTTTAAGTTTCTAATAAAGAGCTGCTTATTTTTTATAATATCCTTTATTGACATCTTCTTTGATTTAGTAGAATGAAGATATTGAGGGTGCTGCTGAAATACAAAGTGTCTACATGGATTATCTCCTGTGTCCATTCTTATTATATCATCATAAACATATTCGCAGAAATAAGCTATTGCTTATTAAAAGCTGGGACATTCAGCTATTACTTCGCAGTGAATACTTAATGGGACTGTAGTCGCTTCTGGTACTTTTATAACTTCAGACTAAAATATATATCCACCTGTTAGTCCATGCATGACAGTAATGACCATAGGGCCTTCAGAAAATCGATCATCTCGCATAATATTTGATAAGGCTGCTCTTAGTTTAATAATTTTTTCAGGTCTTACCCATTTGAGTATATGCTAAAGTCCTCAAATACAGTTAACATCCTTAATATTAGTCAGCTGGTATTCTCTTATTTAAGCTAATTCAGTTCTCCTAAAAACTTTAACATCTTAATAGGTTCTAGAAATACTAAGTCTATATCCTTCAATTCTCATATTTCTAATAACACTTCCAAACGGGTTTAAAGGTAGCTTATCATTTTAAAACAGCTTTTGAAAGCACAGTTCAATAATAGGAGCTATTTACTCATAATCTATATATTTTATAATTTCTTCGTGTTACTTAGGCTAAGACATTTAAAACTGAAATTCTATTTTCAATATAAACCTTTTAATTATACACAAGCTAGCCTGATTAAACTCTTCCCTGTTTCTTTTAATATACTTAACATATAATTAAAACCAAATAGTAGCTCTTAGACTTAATAATAGCCAAACTACTTAAATTTATAAATTAAGGAAGTTATTACTTTATTTAGCTTTGGCTATTTTACTAACTGGATAGTTTCTATTATAATAGTTCAATTGAGGATTCATAATCATAAATAGTTGCTGCCTATTCTTAATTAACTACATGTAACTATTAGATTCCTTTATTTTCTATGCGTTGCCATAAAATATCTATTATTTTGATAGATTTTACTTATATACTAAGGTTAATAATAGCTATGGTTCTTATGTTCTTGATAAGAAATTCTAAAGAAACTTTCCAATTTATTAGTGACATTACTTAGCCACTTCTATTGAAACCTAGTTTCTACTCTTTTTTTGGTGATTTTGTATGCTTAGAAAAGGTGAAAATAGCTAGGATTTTGATTTGTATGCATTAATCAATTTTATGGTTTTTGTAAGTAGAAAGAATGCTTGAAGGAAATAAATCAAGAAGCATCGCATTAATAATTAGCTTCTCCTCTATCTCTCTTTCCTTATTCCTCTACTACTACTCAGCATTTATAATACTCATACAATGTAAGGAATAAACTAAACAAAAAAATAGTGGCTTTGAATTCTAATAATATCAAAGTCAAATATTAAATAAAGAAAAAGCTCCTCAAATTATAAATCTTAGCAACTGCTTAAATATCAGTAATTTTAGCTGGATAACTCACATAATATCAGTTTATAATTCTCAATTGGTATCACATATAAAGAGTCAATCTAATCTCATAAATTTAATATAAATAGTCACTTCTGAAATGAAACATCTTTAATTTTCATAAAATTCAAACTAAAAAGTGTGATAAGATAGTTTAAATGATGGATTATAGAAGCTTAAGTAAGAAACAGACATGAAAGTTTATGAATAATGAAAAATGAAAAATCAAATTAAAAATTAAAATGTCGTCTATAGAAATAAACATTGAAAATACCAACTAGTAACCAGAAAGAAGAATTATCCTATAAGTTAATAACAGACTCTAGACTGAGTTCACACCTGACTCTTCTTATTCGTTTGAGAGGAACCTTTAGAATTAGTAACAGTAAGAGAACACCATGTAAGCTTAGGAAGAAAGAAACTACCTTATTCAGCTTTAAGTTGATAAATGAATATAAATATCAATAGCTTACTTGTGCTTTTTCTTACTCGTAATGCTTTAAAGTCTTTTTGGAAGTAAAATTATAACTTGGGAGTTTAATTTTATTCCATTATTTATATTAGACATTATTGCCTTTTTTTAAGCTAAGCGAGAATTTCAGAAGCCAAAAGAAAAATAGGGAATTTACTACACATAAAGTTTGAGAAGGATGTATGTTAAAGAGATGATAGATACCTTTATGGTTATAAGCTTTAAAATCCTAATATGCATCGCAGTAAGATTAGAAATCACACCTTTAATTGTCGGACTACCTCTTTATTTGAGCTTCATTATAAGACTTTTATTCTGTGCTTGGCCAAAATAAGATTGCATGAGTTTATCTTCGCTTATAAAAGCCTTTGGAAGAACGTTTAGAGTTCTTTTATGCTTCATGATTTCCCTTAAAATGCAACACGTATTAGAGTGAAAATGAATCGTAGTAATTTGGCCCTTTTGAATAAGTATAGCTTTTATACTGTTAATTACATTGGGCGTATGTCTACTGTGTTTTGGAACAGCTATGAACTATCTTATAGGAGAATCTAATTTTAATGAAGCAATAACTAGTTTTTGGTTTCTAATAGTGATGATGTCTGTTAGTGCTGCTACTATATAGTTTGCATTCTAATTCAGTCAATATTTTGACGAAAAAAGCGATATTCCTTTCTATTAAGTCATCTTACCTCCTATGATTATCCTAGCTTTCTTGCTTATTTTTACTAAAATTATTTATAAACTTATTCCAAAGTGGTTGATTTCCTTTTTCTCCTAAGAGTAGCAAAACTAGGTTTAGATACGCTCAGAAGATTAGTCAGTAGAAAGAAGCTAAAGTACATAAGAGCAGTAACATATAGTACAATAGATTTAGTAATACTAGAATTAATAGTAGTAGAGTCAGAGTGATAGCTAGAGAAACATTTGGCAAAGAGTCGTTTAGAAAATTAAAAAGCCTCCTAAGTACCTAGTTAGAATGAGCTCTACATATTTTGGAAGACCGGCTAACATTGCTTTCCAATTAGGGATGAACTGAAAAAATCGATTTTTTTCTAATCAAATAAAAGAAATTTAAAATCCACTGAAAACGCTTGAAACGTAGCCGAAAGATGATATAGAACTTGAAAAAGGTAAGATTTGTAACCTTTATAGTTAAAAGGAATAATCGACCTTCTATAGTAGAGTAAATAAAGAAACAGAGAAGAATTATTTCAATGCCTACTCTTATAAGAAGCAGAAATAATATAAGCGTGGATATAAATTAAATAGCATATCATATAAGGTAAAAAACTTCTTCCTAGGTTTCTAATGCTTAAGGCTTAAAGTGTTGTATCTGTTTTGAAAGCTAAGCAGATGCAGTTATAATGGAATGTGGACATGGAGGAATTTGCTATAATTGCAGTTTAGAGATGTGGAAGTAAACCGCTGAATGCCATTTATGTAG
This sequence comes from Loxodes magnus, assembly GCA_946699065.1. NCBI lineage: Eukaryota > Ciliophora > Karyorelictea > Loxodida > Loxodidae > Loxodes > Loxodes magnus. The sequence goes on from CAMPDV010000100.1 coordinate 734,361, forward strand.
AGAACCTATAAGTCAGGTTGTTTAATGTGATTTTACCTTTTAAGGCCGATTTGTAAAAGTATTCAGTGCCACAAGAGCAATTTACACAGATATCAATTTTGAGGAATAAGAACAAGAGCAAGAACAAAATGAACAGGAGCATGAACCTAGCACTAACTAGAGAAATGAAAGTGAGTAAAGTTAGCAAAACGTATCAGTTTTAGAGATTGATGAAAATAATGCTTGAAAACCTATTTATTTATTTTTAGACAGTTTTTTCTTTATGAGAAATTACAAATTATTTGGTATTTTATTGGTAATTAAACATTCTTTAACAGAAAAAAATGAAATTAGGTACTAAATAAATTTAGACATTATTTAATACTTTAAGGCATATTTTAATAATATAACTATCTTAAAAAGCAGCTAAATGTTTAGTTCTTTATTATCTATGCAAGTGAAATTTTAAACTTAAATACTTTACTTTTAGTTAAATGCTTTAATTAGAGAATAAGACAAAAAGATGTCACGATTAAGCAAGGATTCTTTGCTTTCCAAAAAAGTAACACATCATGATGAGTCTTCCTCCTCTGAAGAAAAGTATAGGAAATAGATTAAAATATAATGCAAAGGAAGTCTCGAATCTCACCATATATTAGTAAATAAGCTATGATTAGCTGATAAAAGTGGTGCTGGACCTCAAAGAAGAGATCTAAAAGTTTAAAATAGATAAAAAGAAGTTTATGGAAAAACTTGAGCTTGCAGAGGATATAGAATCGAGACTCATGACCTAAGAAAAAGACCTTTATGACTTTTGAATTTTTCGCAAGACTAGAGTAGTTAATCTCATAAAAGGAAGTAGAAAGAAATGATCGAAAAATTAGAAAAAATAGAAGAAAAATATTACAAATTGTAGCTTTAAATTGAACTATAAGAATAAAGGAATAATCCAAGATAACTGAAGGTGAAAAAACTCAATAATTTCAAGCAAAAAATGTTATTACTGTAACTCTCAAACGCTTCTGTGGAAAAATACTAGAAATTTCTCAACTTCAAATAAGAAAACTAAAAATAGTAGAAGTAGTTGGATAGTAAAAAGAAGAGACATTAAAAACTAAAACTATCGAGAGAAAGAGAAATATTATTCTGTAACAAATTTGAGAAAATTTTCAAGAAAAAAGATATCTAGCATCTAGGTGAAAGAAGAATTCAAGGATAACATGCATGGTAAGAAGAAAAGTTGCAGAGATTTTCATACTTTTATTTTTATCCTCTAAAGCAAAGTAGAGATTGGCGGGAAAGAGTTTGAAATACCTCCAAGAACGCCACAAATTTAATTAGTATTTTTATGCTTCATTAGAGATTAATTACTATCAAGTAAGTTTTGAATATGTTTTAATTATAGATTAGTCTATATTGATGAGATTCGCTTTTATATACATTAGTATTAATAAAATGTAAGTATTGAATATGAAATATTTATTTCAAAAATAGAGTTTTGATTTAAAAATACTTAAAATGTCAATAATGAATATTTCTCAATAAACTCTTTCCTTAGGAGGAATAGTTTTGCACCTTTCTGGATCAAGAGTTTCGGTAATAACTTTTCTGTAAGTGAGATCACATTTTCCTTCTGGTGATTTTTACCAACTCAATGTATGCTTCATCCAGTTTGTGTCATCTCTTTTAGTGAAATCATCACGAGCATGTGCACCTCTAGATTCTTTTCTAGCTTCTGCACTGACTATCGTTTGTTTTGCCATCAATAATAGATTTTCTAATTCAAGTGTCTCAAGTAAATCAGTATTCCATCTTAAGCTTCTATCTGATAATCTTACATCTTAGAATTTATTGCAAATTTCATATAATTTAGTAACTCCCTACTCTAGTGTTTCTTAAATTCTGAAGACTGCTGCGTGCTTTTGCATTGTTTATTGAAGTTCCAATCTCAAACTTGCTGTTGGATTACTGCCTTGGGCATAACGATATTTATCGAATCTAGCAATTGAATCCTCTCCTGCACCTGGAGGAAGTTCTGGTTGCTTTTCGCCAGGTTTAAAAAGTTCTTTACAGGTTAAAGCGGCAGCTCTACCAAAAATAACAAGATCTAATAGAGAATTTGCTCCTAATCTATTAGCTCCATGAACTGAAGCACAGCCAGCTTCTCCTGCTGCCATTAATCCTGGGATTTAAACATCTTCTCCTTTTTCGTTTTGTGTAAGTGCAATTGTTTTGTAATTTGAAGGAATTCCTCCCATATTGTAATGGACAGTAGGAAGTACTGGAATTGGTTCTTTAGTTGCATCTACTCCTGCAAATATTTTAGCAGTTTCAACAATTCCTGGTAATCTTTCATGAAGAACTTCAGGAGGAAGATGGTTCAAATGAAGGTGAATGTGATCTTTTTAGGGTCCTACACCTCTTCCTTATATTATCTCAAGAGTCATAGATCTCGATACGACATCACGAGAAGCTAGATCTTTTGCACTTGGGGCATATCTTTCCATAAATCTTTCTCCGTTAGAATTTCTAAGAATACCACCTTCTCCTCTGCAACCTTCTGTCATTAAACATCCTGCTCCATAAATTCCAGTTGGATGGAATTATACAAACTCAAGATCCTCCATAGGAAGACCAGCTCTTGAAACCATACCACCACCATCACCTGTGCAGGTATGAGCACTAGTACATGAGAAATAAGCTCTTCCATATCCACCTGTTGCAATAATAGTTTGCTTTGCTCTAATTCTGTGCCAGCTTCCATCTTCTATACAGTAGCACATAATTCCTCTGCATTCTCCATTTACCATGATTAGATCTGTGGCAAAGTATTCGATAAAATAAGTACATCCGTATGCTAATGATTTTCCAAACAAAGTATGTAAGATTGAATGTCCAGTTCTGTCTGCTACTGCACAGCATCTGTATGCCTATCCTAGTTTTCCATAATCACGACTTTATCCTCCGAAAGCTCTTTAGTATATTTTTCCTTCTTCAGTACGTGAGAAAGGACATCCAGCTGCTTCCAATTCATAAACAGCAGCAGGAGCCTACTCAGTCATATAATGAATAGCGTCCTAATCACCTAACCAATCTGATCCTTTTACTGTATCGTAAAAATGCCATTACCATTTATCTTCATGCATATTTCCTAATGCGGCATTAATACCTCCTTATGCAGCAATTGTATGAGAACGAGTGGGGAACAATTTCGATACACAAGCAGTGCTAAATCCTTATTCAGCTAGACCATAAGCAGCTCTTAATCCTGCACCTCCTGCACCGACTACAACTGCATCATAAGTATGGTCGAAAATAGTATACGCTGACGTTAAATTTCCTTAATTGGGGCCAGTTGAGGCTTTTCTGTTAGTAAGAACTTATGAAAAGTTCCTTCTACTCAACGTTCTCCACATTATAATTTATAAAAACAATTGAATCAAATAAATAAATAGATATTAGTTAAATTAAATACTATTTAAACCTTCAAATCTAAATTAAATCATCTAAACTAAAATGTCACTGTAATCAACCTATTTCATACAACTACTTTTAATCTCTGCTACCATAGTCTTTTAAAAGCTTTATTTATAGCTTCTAACATATTTAAAAGACCCTCCTAAAATTATTATCCCTAATATTATCCCTACATTACTACTATTAGTTTTCCATAAGAGGGCTATAAAAATGCCTTTTAATATCTAAATAACTAACTAAATTATTGTAAGATTTGTAAATGTTTAAATTTTTATTCCCCAAAGTGAAAAATATTGATTTGTTCTTAGCCTTATAATAAGTAGTGGAGTGAATTTATAATCATTTATATGTAAAAGTTAAATTAAAAGCTAAATGTTAATAATCAATTTTGCAAGCTTGCTCTTTTAGATCCCTATTTTTTTGTAGAATTAGTTTTTGGGTCACTTTATTTGTTACTCACTTGCTTCGATAGTTTAGAGGGAGATTTAGTAGCACTTTTTACCGTAGGACTGTTGCTTTCTAAACTTCCTTTTGAACTTGATGGAGGTGATTTTTTCGTTTATACCTTTATAGGACTTTTAATTGGAGTTGAGTTTTGAGAATTTTTGTTGGAAGGTTTTTTGTGTTAAACTTATTTAGTTTACTTTTAGGATTGCTTAACTTCTTCTACTTCTTCATTAAACTCAACCTATTGAAGCTAAATTGCAACTTTTTCTTCTTCCTACTAATTTTCATTTTTAAGAGCATACTTTCCAATACCTCTCCTCTACTATATTTCTTCTCTGTTTTTTGCTGGACTTAGATCAGGTGAAGCAGGAGGTAATTCCATTTTTTAAGAATTAGAAGTTGATGCAGTTGATACTGTTAAATGTTCGTATTTTTCTCTTTCATTTTTAAATTAGTCCTTTAAAGAAAACCAAGGATGTTCTAGAGCTTCTTTAGCTGATGGCCTTATTTCTTTATCTGGTTCTGTTAGTCATAATACTAACTCCATTCCTTACTGACTAACATGAGACCAATATTTTTATTGGAAGTATATTTCGCAATCTCTATTTTAAATCAGTAATTCATTCTAATCCCTTGCGTTAAAAGGAGATCTGCCTGACAATATTATATACATTATGATACCAGCTGAAAATATATCAGCATTAGATGTATAAGCCTCATTTTATAAAATTTCTGGAGCAACATAACCAGGTGATCCACATCTTTAGGTGAAATTATCATGTATGAAACGTTATGAAAGTCCAAAATCAGCCAACTTAAACTGAGTATCATCAGTATTAGACATCAACAGTAAGTTTTCTGGTTTCAAATCTCTATGAATTATCTTAGCTTCAGTATGCAAATAGTGTAAAAGGTTAAGCAACTTTTCCATTATCTTGATTGAACTATACTCAGATAATCTCTTTCTTTTGATAATTCTTGTAAACAATTCACCAGCAGGGCAGTATTATAGCACCATATGAACGAATTCTTAATCTTCATACACATAATATAATTAAACAATATCAGGGTGACTTAAGTTTCGCATACTATTAATTTCATTTACTAGGCATTCCTAATTTCTAGAATTAACTTACTATGTTTCTTTCTGCTTGCCTTAGTTCAGCTTTATATATACATTTGATTGCATATATCTATCCTGTCTCTTTTTGCTCGCATTTATGAACTTTCGCGTAAGATCCTGTTCCGATTTCTTCCATAATATTATAATCTCTTGCGACATTTAACTGGATGCACCAAATGCTTATTTTTTTAATTCACGCTTCTCTTTCTACACTAGTTGAACAATAAAATTAGCAAAACTAATTTAAGGCAATGATCTAAAAGCCATACAGCTGCTTATCTTTTTCTTGAATTTGATTTTCTAGTACCCTTTTAAACTTTAGAGACATATACTTAAACTCTCCTTTCTTATTAACATAGTAAATTATGTTTCCTTGCTACTTCAGTTCTACTTACTTGTTTGTTCATAAATTCTAGTTAATGGATTGGATATAAACTTATCCACTATGAACAGGCAATAAAGCAAAGTCAAGCAAGGAATTCACTACTTCTTCTATTTTCTTCACTTTGCATCATTGAATTCTCTCTAGAGGAAGATTATCTATAAGATCCTCGAAGACTGATTCCATTTTAATGATAGCGAAAAATTAATTACTTATTCAATACTGAACTTAGTTATTAACTCGATATTTTATTTAAATCCCCTTCAACTTTCTTTTTAATAAGCTATCAATTTATAATTATATTTACATATAGAAAACTATATCTCCTTCTCAACCTTTTTAAGTCATTTTTATTAAATTTCCCTAAAGTTTTATTATTCAGCTATCGATTTTTTTGACTATTTAGTCAACTTATTATAGCACTTTAGTTATATAGTTTCAAAAGAGTGAGTCATATCATTAATTAGCTTAGAATTGAGTGAGATTATTGAGCTCAAAATAAGAGACTTATTCAGCTTACCATTATTTCCTTTATTTAATGATCGAGCATCCTTTACTATACTTCATTTATATATACATAACTTCAAAATATCTGCCAAATCTGATGACTAACTGATAATAACACAAACGATAACAAATTTTTAGCTATTAAGTATATTAACTTTGAATAATTTGTAGTTAACCTAATCTTATTTCTACAGCAAACTACAGACATATTAAGATTTTAATTGGTTAAAAATTGATATAGTAAGATCCTGTTTTAATTATATATTGTTACAAGATCTTTGTTTTTAGTTGATTCTATAATGCTGAATAAATAAGCATTAACTATGTAAAATTTTGTATATCCTTTTTATTAGATTACTCTCAAAATTATCTTCAAGCTTATATGTTTTAATTCCGGTTTATCTAAATGTGCATAAAAATAAGGATATTTATAGTATAAGTTTAAGTATACTTGCATACATATTGAGAGCATTTATTTTAACTCAAAAAAGCATCTCATAGTAAAGAATGCTGAGATTTATTTTTTAATTATATTCAAAATAAGCCATTCTACTATGAACTTTTATATTAATACAATTTTAATGCTTAGTTTAGTTTTATTTTTGGCTTAGGAATTACGCTTTTCTTGTCTCTCGATATATTACTTTGTTCGTTTTGTTAGGAATCTTTATTTTCAGTTTATTAGTTTGATTTTATGCTTTTTATAGGTGAAAATAGGTAATCTTCTTAATCCTTTTCTAGCTTTTTTTCTGCTGATGCTATTTTTCTATCGATACTTTGTAGGGATAAATTGTTAATGTTAAGAGAGTTACTTTTTTCATTTTACTGTTACAACAATATCTAATAATGCTAATTCTGTTATTTGCTATTTTACTGATTTAGCTATTACTCTTTTTCTACGCTTAAGGAAAATCCTCTTTTATTTAAATTATTTTTAGTCTTATATTATTCTATTAACTCTGAATTGTTCCAACCGGGCTTTTCAATCAAATTTAACTAGTTTTCTAGTTCAGAAGTAGGACTAACTTATCCTGAAAGTTTGCATGATAGCATATCTATTTCATATTGGCTTTTCATATTTTAGATTTAGTTATTCAGTTTTACACAGTATGTCTACAAATCACATAGCATCTATAGAACCTTATAACCCAGTTCAGGATAATTTTCTTAGTTCAATAGATTAATGAAAGTTAAAGGATTTTAAAATCTCCCCTTGAAGATGTTATTCAATTCTGAGCTAGTTTACACTTTGACTAGTATATAATTCATGTACTTTTGGCAATTTAATTTCATCTACAAGTTATCTTCTTTTAGTCCTTCTAACTACTAAATTTTTATGATATAGGTACTGTTAAGCTTCTCTAAATTTCTGATTTACTTTTACAACACTTCAACATGCTATTTATAACAGTTAGTTTCTTAAATCAACTATTTGATAGTTTACTACTAGTTCTAATCTTCCTAGTTACTAGTTCCTTCTTATTTCAGGCTTTTATCTTTTTGTGTATTTAATTACTAATTTACAAGTTATAGTTTCATTTCCTCTAAATGCTACTATAGAGTTTAATTATCTAATTTCAACTGATTGTTCTCTTATTCTAGTGTCTGAATCTTATTTTTTTGCTTATGAATTATCCCTTCGAACTTTAGCAAAATTTCTGCGTTTTATTGAGTAACTTCTCACATACTTCTTAACTGCTTTTTTAACTTAAACTCTTTGCCTTGTTCCTGTTCTCTTAACTAATTCATTATCAAGTAAATTTTCCTATTTTAAATAAAATATGAATATTCTTATTATAAAGTCTATCTATTTATAGCAGTTCTAGTTATGTGAAGAACTGCTATATAAGTAGGATAATAAGGAGCATAAGAAGAATTTAAGTAAGCAGTTGTTATACTTTTAATGAAAGAAGTGGTATGAAATATTTGAAAGCTATAGAGATATCTTAGATAGTGACGGAATAATAGAAGATATGATCGTATTAATAAACTAATCTTTAAGGGATATTTTTAATTAAAGAAACTTCAAATGCCTAGCTATTGACAGAACGTTAGAGATTAATATTCAACTTGATTATAATTCATTTAGCTAATCACATATTATGATTTATTTAAATAGGTATCTAGAAATTAAAGGGCTTTAAGTCAAATAAAATGAAAGATTGCGAGCCATAGACTAATCATAGTATATAGTAAAAGGATTCTAAATTGACTTTATAATAAAGAGGTATTCTCTCTATTCTTGGTGGAATGTTTGTTTTTTTAATGATTGGTCATTAAAATGTCTTTGGTACTATAGAGGTGTATTTGACTTCATGGCTCAGAATTAATGGATAATAGATAGCTAGTAATGATATGTTTATTGGAATTCCTTTGAGTGTTATCTTTTAATCTACTTTTACTCCCTTGTTTGTAAGATTAAGTGATATATGAGGAAACAAAATGTCAGTAGTCATATCTACTATAATTCTCTGTACTCATTTTGCTATTTTATCTGTTACGACTAATTGAATCATTTTTATTATAGTTTTCAGTGTATGTACTGCCTGATCTATAGCATCAGGAGCAATTCCTTCTTTGCATTGTGTATGGAGCTACTATCCTCATCAAAGAGGAAGAGCATCTGGGTTTGTTATAAGTTGCTTTGGGTTTGGGGGTTTTATATTTGCTTTAGTAGGAACATGGATTGTAAATCCTGATAATTAGTAGCCAACAGAAAAAGTAGAAGTAGGTAAAGTTACATACTACTACTTCACTTACGATAGAGCTTAATATGTTCCTACTATGTATTATGTCTTTTTCATATGCTATGCTTTTATTGGAATAATTGCTGCCTTACTTATTAGATATCCTAAAGATTGGGAAAAGTAAGAGATAAATGAAAGATCAGAATAGTACCGAATGGCAAGAAGATTAAAAATGAAGGAAAATGAATAAAGTCTCATTGAAAAGCAGGAATCTGATTGTCCTTCTACAAAAGTAGGACTTTGCTCTAAAAATTTTTGGATTTTAGTGATTATGTGTTTCAGTTCTCTTTAGTATGGCATTTATATGATATCAAGCTTTAAAAATTTTGGTTAATCATATTAGCATGATGACTAATTTCTTTCAATTGTAGGAGCGTTAAATGGAATGACAGGTCTTTCTAATATAGCTTGAGCTTGGAGTGTAGACCATTTCGGATTTGTAAAAGTATATAGAGTACTGCTAGCAGTTTAACTAGTTTGTGCATCACTAATTTACTATCTATCACACTATAAATTCTTCTTTTTAACATTTTGCTGTCTTAGTATAACCTGCATGAGTGGACATTTTGCGTTGTTTTCAACAGTGACAATAAAGACTTTTGGATAACTTGTAGGACATAAAATATATTCTTTTGTGACCTGAAGTTTTGGCTCAGCAAGTTTAGCAGGTATTTTCTATGTAAGAATTCTTTTGATAGTAAGTTAACTTTAATAAATTAGCATACTGGCTACGAAATCATCTTATGAATTTTAATCATTTTCACATGCCTTTCCTACGCTTTATCGTTTTAATTTATCGAGCATCTGGATTGGGCAGATTATTGCTAGCAAAGGGGTCTAGATTATGAAAGTTTAAAGAGTAAATAGACAGGAAAATGAGAAATAATACTAGATCTTTAATATTAAATTCCTCTTTTAAGTCATATTCAGAAAGCTATTCCTTCCATTTAATTAATCTATATTACCATCCACTTATACAAGTAATCTATCTCTAAGTAGCTTTAAATACCAATTGCCTTACCTTATCTCTATTAAAATAGATAAGCAAGGTTACTCGCATTAATTAGAAAAAAGATATACTTGAAGTTTAAAGATAGAGAGGTAAATTAAAAGAACATAAAGTTAATAAATAGAATAGAGCTATAAAGCTTAGACTCTAATTGCAATATAGTAAGTATAGACAGCATTACTAAATAGCAACATTCTACAATTAAAGCATTTATAGTATAATCATAGTCATTGGCTATAAACAAGCTAGTTATGGAAGTTTACTAGTTGTAAACTGAAGTATTAAGAATAGAAAAAATAAAAGGAGATTGCTTTCTGTAATCAGGATAATTAAGCTTTTAGTTATTATTAAAGTGTAGTTAGAGACATAATCTAAACTATTAACTTCAAAGACTGTTAAAAGCTAGAGTTTGTTATAAAAGAATAATAAAGTAACTACAAATAAGCAGAATATAAGAGACTCTATTCTCTAAATAATTATGTAAGTATCAGTAATTAACAAGCAGGTAATAGATTAATTAGTAATGTATATTAACTATAAGATAGTAGAACTACTTTAGAATCAAAAAGGCAAAGAATAGAATAAGAGCAATCAAGTGAAATTATCAGGCTATGAAAGGATAACTTTTAGTCCCTTTACAGAGGAAATAATATTTAAACAATTAAATAATAAGTTTTATAGTCTTTGTAATTCTAGCCTTCTTATTATAAATCTAGCGCTTATAAGATAAGCTTTTCCTTTTTTATATTTATAAAAGGAAGAAAATTAGTAAAAAAAGGAAAAATAGTAAAAGATAATTAAGCTGTTTTTAACACTGGGGAAATGATTAAACACTATAAAGTAAAAATTATAAAGAATAATGCTTAATATCAAAATAATACTAAACGGGAGGTAATAACTAAAAAAGATTTAAAATTTATAGATAAATTAATTAAGTTTAACTAAGTTTGATATCCTAATGCTTAGAAATGAATAAATTTGTATCTATCAAGAATGATAAGTAAAATAAATAGTTAGCTTTTAGTTGAACTAGATAAATACAAGTAAATCTAGCAATTATAGTATAATTATCTATAAGAAGTCTCATCTACTTTTATAAGTTTTAATTATCTCTAAAGATTTAAACTTTTATTAGTTCAGTAAAAAGGTAAAGTGAAAAAGGGTAAAGATGAAGGTTGAAGATTCAGAAGAATAATTTTATTTAAAATAATACATTATGAAATATAGGCAAAACTCAATAATAAAAGATGGCTTAGTGTAACTAGCTTTTTAGACTTAAAAAGGAGAGAGTAAATGGAATTGAGATAAGGAATGCTAGATTAGAAATAATGGCAATGAGAAAAAGATTAAAAAGAAATGGAAAAGATTAAAAGTGAATAAATAGCCTTATAGTATAAATAAAATTATTTTATAAAAACATTTTGATCAGTTTTCCTCTGCATCAGCAGACCACATTATAAGATTATCTCTTAAAAGCTAAAGAATATTGCTAGATTCTTAATACAAATCTTCCGAGAGAGATTCAGCTTCGGCAAGTCCTTCATCGTAAGCTGCTTTAGCCATGCTGCATGCTTTTTCTGGATCAGACAATACTTCAAAGTGAAATACTGAAAAGTTAAGAGCTAGACCAAGACGTAAAGGATGAGCAGGTGTCAATTCTTATTTAGCTATACTTGTCGCCTCGTTGTATGCTTCTAAGGCTTTTTCACCTACTTAAGTGTGCTATTCTCCCTTTGCATATTCTGCGACATATCTATAATAGTCTCCTTTCATTTTATAGTAGAATATTTTCTCATCGGTTTCTTTTGCTATAGGAATCAATTTGGAATCTAAAAGCTTCATAACATCTTAGCTTATTTTATCTAATTCAGCTTCAACCTTTCTCTACATTTATTCGATTAATCTAAGAGATGATTCTTCTCCTTTCCTTTCAGCACGATGATGAACAGAATGAAGAGCTCTCCACGATGCTCTTCTCGTTCCAATGCTATTTTTATAAGCAGAGCTTAACCAAGACCTTTCTTCTGCAGAAAGTGGTCCTGAGTCTACAACTTTTTTCATGAAGTCAACCATATCATCGTATCGTTCAGCATGTAAAGCAACCTTAGCAAGTAACAAAAGACCGTCTCGATCCATTAGAAAATATATTATATAAAATAAAAAATAAAGTTACTTAAGCATTATTTTCAAATATTTAAACTTCATTTTCAATACGATTGGAGGTTTTTTCATATCTAAGAATTTATATTGCACTATTTCTAATTCTAGTCCTTATAGTTTACCTCCTATCTTATTTTCCTATTTTTATGAGGCCATCTAGCCTTAACTAAGCTTCTAATTACCATGATATTCTAGTAAAAAAGCACCAAGTTTTTGTGTATATTTTAATAAAGTGTAGTATAAAATGGGTGTATAAATGAGATATATAAAGAAGAGATTGTGAGTAAGGAAACGAAGGATGAGACTTACTTATAAGTAATGTAGATAGAGAGTAAGTTTATAGTTGAACAATAATTAAAATAACAATGTAACGTATTTTTTATTTCGCTGCTATAGATAAATAATGGCGAATGTTATTTCATTAGCAGATTTAAATAAGCATTAGTTAAATACTTCTATATCTAAAGCTTAGTATTCCTTTCCTAAAGCTGTCAGATTTATGGAATCAAAAAATTGCTCTCCAGGGAAATTTTATGACATGCCTTCAATGATTAGCATAAAAAATGGACCCTATATTTGTTCAGGAAATAGATTTGATTTTACAAAAAATACTAAAGGAGTTCCAAGTCCCAATGTCTATATATAGAAAAGTCAGTTTGACCATAAAACTAATAAAAAGTTTTGCTGATCTTTTGGTTCTAAAACATAGTTCAAGAAAAGATTTTTAGGGAAGGAATTTATTTAAGTAGATACGAATAATCCAGGTCCAGGCTAATATGAAAATATAAAACCCTTTGGATTACAAAGAGTTAAATGAACTATGAGGCCAAAAACTGTTTAGCATTAAGCAATGTTAACTCCTGCTCCATCAGCTTATAAACCAAAAACTGATATGACAAATAATGGCGTCTATTATGTACAAGGCTTATCAAATTCTAAAGCTCCTGTTTTGTCTCCTCCTTAAAAGTTCATTAAGAAGCTAACAGTTGAACCAGGACCAGGAACATACACTCCATTTATAGAGCTTAATAATAAAGGAAGGTATATTTTGTCTAGTTTCAAAAGCAAACTAGGAAAGAGCTTTCCAAAAGCTACAAGAGAGAGAGATTATTCAGACTACAGTATTTATTTATATATAGGGCCAGGGCCAGGAGAATATCGACTCCCTTCAGACTTTGGTTTTTATGAAAAGCCAATAACTTCTTTAGAAAATAGTTTAATCTTAAAGTCAGGGTAGTTTAAAGAAAAGTCGAACAAAAGCATGATGGTATGATATTGTAATTAAATAGCTTTAATTCTTTTATTGTAAATTACATCTTAAATACTCTCTTCATATTTAAAGCATTAAGCCTAACTCACTAATAAGTACACTTTACTTAGATTTGATAAAATACTATATAAGTATTACTCAATCTTTAAAAACAATGCTTTAGAGGAAATTAAAGATATGGTACTGTTATTATCTAAAAGAAACAGTTATAGTAATAGAGTTTTGATTCCTTAGTTTGCAAAAATTTATTACATAAAAGTTAGAAATTAAGAGTCATATTTTCAAAGATTTGCTATTCTTCTTAAAACATCGAGGAACTACTTATTTTATAACTTCAGCTTCATATATTTAAATTTACTATTCAAAGAGTAATTAGTCATCAATCTAAGGATTCTAGTTAAATTTTAATATTATAAGAAAACATTTCTCAAACTTAGCTAGTTAGCATTCTTTTAGTCAGCATAGTCAATTCTATGAGCTTCACTTAAATTAAGCTTTATAAATAGAAATGAAGGTATTTGATATAAATTTAATTGAGTATTTAAATAAATAATACTTGCTAATTAAAGCTTAAAGTCTCTATACTTTTAATTCATAGCTACCTATTTCTAACACTATCCAAATATTAAAAGGTTACTAAGATTTCTTAGAATAGTTGAATATACTTTAACTTGATTTATCTAAGATATTAATTTGCTTAGTTATAAAAGTAAACTATAGGATAATTTAATTGAAGTGACTATAACAGAAATGGAATAACGAAGGTTAATTATTAATAGATAGAGTATAAGGATCACTTATAAGTACTAGTTTATAAGATTTAGTTAAGAAATATATATTCATATGTATTATAAAGCTAAACTATCATCATAGATCATCTTTTTATTCAGTGATATTATACTTTTTTGGTATTCATACGCAATGAAATTTGTGAGAAAATCAGTTTTTAAGAATAGTAACTAATAAAAGATACCAGTTGTAGTCTATTATGATAATTAGGTTCCACTTGATTACACTTTTTTGATTGATGTATTTATTAAGATAAAAGCTTTAGTTAATTTAAATAAACCACTATAATAGAAAATATTCAAATATCTGAACATCAGGATATATTATAAAATTAAAGTCAGTACTTTTTGGATGGTTGACTCGTACATTTAATTTATTCTATTAATCTACAAAGATATTATAATTGGAATTTAATGGCAGTTACTACTGAAAATAATCCTCCTTAAATATCTGGTTAAGAAAAAGTCAATTTAGATTAGAATAAATAAATAGTACTTTATACATCCTAATAATAAATTTAAGCATAGCAAGTAGATTTGCATAGTCTTATTTTAACTATCTTTAAAAGCTAGCAGGAATTGCTTAAAATTCTTCATTTGTACTTACTTAATTTTATTCCTTATAATTTTGTACGAGCTTGATTTTTATTTCTTTGATATACTTTTTAATTTTGATCTAGCTACTTACCCTGGATATTTTGGATAATCTTATTCTATGAATTGAAAATATCTGGCAGTTGAAAATAAAAATAGGAGCTATGAAGATATAACTTTCTATAGCAATAGTCATACTGACTGAGATGAATGTTAAAGATAATGAATGGTTTCTTTTTATTAGACTTACTGCAAATAGAAATTCTAGATACCCTGTATTCTAAAGTTTTACATGGAGTTTCTTCAACTATATATAATATATTTTTAATAAGTTCAATTAAAAGTAATTGATTGCTAATTAGCTATTTACAATATATATAATTCTTCCTTCTTGAAGAAGATTCTCATTTTACTTAATCATCAATTCCCTAGAAACTTGCTATATTTTTTAAATTTAAGCTTCTATTGGTCCTGATTAATTTCTATGAATAGAATTAGATCAAAAAGCTTATTTATTTTGAACTTGGTATATTAGTTGGCTATCAACTAGCTTTATAAAACTTATTTTTATATTTTCCAATATTAAATTCCAAAATAGGCTTAGTTCAATTGTTTCTTCATTCATAGTATAGTTATAGAATATTTCAGCTGCTAAAATCTTCTATTAGTCTATTTAATTTCAGATATTTGATAATAACTAAACTTAAAATTAGGTAAATTAAATATAAATTTACTAAGTGCTTACACTAGCTTAGTTACTTATATTTGTAATTAAGAACTTTGTTTCTTTAACTTAACTATCATTCTTGACTAACTATTAAGTTACTTCTCGATTTAGTTATTTTTAGGATAGTTATTGAGTGATTTTTTCTGTAAATACTCTTATTAAATAAAACTATTTTATTAGTTAATCATTCCTTTAAGATTTTATATTCATTTTTTGAGCCAAAATAAAAGGAAAAGACTGAGGCAATAGCTAAGTATATTAAAATTATGTATATTAACTTAATAGATATGTCTCTTTCTTATTTTAGAAGGCTAGAAAAGCTCAGCTAGTATTTATAAGATATTCAATATTCTTAAGTTCGTAGCTCAAAGGGTATGTTTCTAGCAAGCTTTGAAATATATGTTTCCTTGTCTCTTACGTAATATTTCCTCTTTGAGATGTACTTTTTTGGCTTTTACTAAGCATCCTATTACTAGCTTTTACTTTCTTTATACTTATTATCAATAAGTAAATTTAAATCTGCTGTTGATAGTAAATCACTATAGCCCTAAAGGCATTTTATCAGATTTTATATTCAGCTAATTTTTATTATATACGCTTACATTCCTTCAACTATCTAGTTAAATTGCTTTTATTTTCTTAACTGAGCTTTGATATTTCAGCAAACATTTAGACTTCTAAGCATCACCTAGAAACTTCTTTTATGCTAATATTGCACAAAAGCATATACAATCAACACACAAGTTACTCTACTTTATTTAAATAAGTTACTTCTACTCAGATTTGAATTAATTCACTTCTTAGTAATTTCTCCAGCAATAACTAGATATTTCTACCTCTATTACTTAAAAGCATTGGAAGGAAGCTTTTATCTTTTAAATATTACATAGTAAACATTTCCAATCTCTGCACTATTTATCTTCCAAGTATATCTAAAGTTCAATTTAATAGTCAAATCTATAAATCTCCATATGCTAGAAATATCTGCTTGCTTATTGTATTCTCTTGCTTATAATTACTCTAGCTTCCCCTTAGTTTCTAATAATGCCACTTAGCTGTATAAGATAGTTCACTATCTTTTATTGCTTCTTTGTATTTCCTAGTCTAGTTAATTTAATTCTTTTAGTTAATTGATCAAATAGCAAACTGAAGATTGCTAAGTACTAAATTGAAATATTCATTTAACCTCAATAAGATAATCAAAGCTATGGGGATTTAGTAGACTCTAATCAGAGATATATAATCCCATAGCTTTAAAGCTAAGCAATGAGATAAGATAGTAAGGGAATTTTATAAGTAGTAAGCTATATAAAGTTGAAGATGTATAACGATAGTCATTAAGCTTAAGAACAGCTTTCATATACCCCATTCTATAGCTAAAATTAAAGGAAAAAATTGGTGTTTAAGAGTCATGTTATAGCTTTAAATCTGATATCTCTATTTAGCTAACTTTATGTCTAGATCTTAAGTTTTATGTCTAGAACATAAATTAAGTTTATAAGGGCTTAAGGTAATGATTTTCTAAGAACTTATAAACAAGCTAAAGGTAATTAGGCAGTAAGCATAAGTAGTAGAAAGGTGATAGTTATAAATAAATAGGAAGGAATTGATTTAAAGGAAAGGAGTTAATAAAGCATTTTTAATTTTGATATAAATGGTAGAATAGCCAGTTGAAGAATATAAAATAGTGGTGCTAGGAGCAGGAGCAGTAGGTAAATCATGCTTGACAATTAGATTCACTTCAGGTAAATTCCTAGAACAATATTCACCTACTATTGAAGAAACTTTTAAGAAAAAACTAAAAGTTGATAACTCTTTAGCTTCTTTGCATATATTAGACACAGCTGGTATGGAAAGTTACAGCACGTTGTAGGAAGGATGGATGAGAGAAGGAAAAGGATTCATTATAATGTATGATGTTACTAATACGAGCAGTTTTGAGGAAATAAAGCAAACAAGAGTTAAAATATAACGAACCAAAAATAGAGACGATGTTCCCATGGTTATCGTAGGAAATAAAATTGATAAGGAAGATCAAAGAAAAGTTACTGCAGAAGAAGCAAATTAACTTGCTACTTCATGGAATGTTAAACATTTTGAAACCTCTGCTAAAAATAAAATTAATATCAAAGAGCCTTTTGAAGAAGTCGTTAGAGCAATAAGAATTCAAGACGAAAACGATAAAAAAAAATCGAAGAGTAGCAAAAAGAAAAATAGTAAAAACGGTTGGTGTAATTTACTATGAACTCATTAACCTTTGAATTGCTAAATCATTAATTTTTATTTTCTTCTTTAATACACTTATATCTAAGCTTCTTACTTCTTCATATCTTTCCTTAGTTAAAATAGCTTGACATAAGTTATTAAATTTTACATTTAAAGCACAATATAAAAGTCTTAGGCATTATAAACAAAGTAATATTTCGAACATTTGAAGCTATTTAGAAAGAGAAATATGTATTAGAATATCTAAAAGGCAGAGAAACTAGTTTAGATAGCTATGGAAGTATTATTTCAAACTAAGAGATAGACTCTACTGATGTAATTAGCACTTTGACATATTTTGCTTTACCCATTTTATAAAATATGCAATAGGATATAAATTTAGTGTAATTATTTAGCTTTCTCATTTGTATGAAGAAAGCAAATTAAATTACATTAATAAGCAGTGAATTCAACTGCACATGTTATTCATATTAAATGATAGATATATTTTATGAGTTTTCATGCAAAAGGGGTATTAATACTAGACGTTTAAAAATGTCTTAATTAATGTAATATTAAGAATATATAGAAGCTACATCATAGCTTAATTAAACTAAGCTACAGTAATTATACAGTCTATTATATTTCAACTTTATATTTAGATACTATCATATTGCTTAAATAAAAAGCAGACCATATAATCATCATTTGGAGTATTTTGGTTTTTAAAGTGATAAATTCGAATATTTAAGTAAGTTAAAAGAGCTTTTACTAGCAGTAAGTCGTTTTTACACTTATGAAGGAAATTTCGCAGCTATTATTAAAGCAAATAAACAATGCTCAGAGTAACTAAATATTTAGAGAATAGAAGTAAACAGAAGTAAGTTTCTAATTATAAAAATCTAAGTATGAAAATCAATCTTATTAGCTATTTTTAAAGCATTAGTATAATTAAGTTGAAGATGCAGGAAAGGGATTCGGAAATAAATTTCGCAGCTTTTTTTCTAAGGATTCTAAAACTTTAGACGTTTAGTTCTAAAAAAGACTATAATAAACTGCATTTTATAAGGATTGTTAATTCCTAAAAATGGTTAAATCCTTATGCTATTTAGTTTGTTAGCTAATAAAAATTTCCATTAATTAAGTTACGAAATTTAATAATTTCTATTTAAAGATTTACCTTATTGATCTATATAGAAAACCTTGAAGGTTCTAATAATCTGAAGATATTAAAATCATAGCAATATACAATACAACTCAGAGATTCATTTAATAACTAGCCTCTTATGAGAAAATACATTTATATTGATTTAAAAGTATTAGAAATATAGAACAATTCTAGGACTGTAAATGTCTTAATTAAACTATTAATCTATGTTCTTATTTTCTAAATTTAATTTAAATGCTTCATTTAAAGAATACATAAACATAGCTCTAAGGTTACTTACACTGAGAATTTTAACTTATTAGAAAACAAAAATAAAACCTTTATTTCTATTATTAACAAAATGGTATTTTAAGCTAATAAAAGTGCAGCTATTATGTATTTATAGAAAGAAAGGAAAATTAAGTGAAAGATATTATTATAAATCATAAAAGAAATAAATAGCTTATGACATCATCGTAATAAACACTTAAACTGAATACATCTAAAGGCTTTTAACTTTAGATTTAATTATTTATATAAGAAAGATATTTCTTTAAGCTTTACTTATATTAATCGTTTATTTTAATTGCAATCTATTGTGAAATTCAATTGGTATCCTATAAGATTCCATCTTTATTTTCTTCAAATAATCTTCAGCGAATCTCTCTATTCTTATGATTCCTCTTTTTCCAGTTGTCTAAGAAAACTTCGATTTGTTCAGATTTTTAGAAGGAATTTAATTTGGAATTATTGTTGGATTAATATTTATCTTTTTGCACTACTTTTACGGACTTCTTCATATAATTTTACCAGGAGGTGAGGTACTTTAACTTTAAACCTGCTATCGACTTAATAAAGTTCTACTCTCAGATACTGAACTTTGCTACCTTGAAGAGATATTTCGCTTAGATTTAGCTGTAGTATAGAACTATTTATAGCATGCATAAGCTTCCTAGCTTTCATTTAAAGGGAAATCAAAATTACGAACTTAATACACAATTTTTTTTTAATTGATTTCATTATTGCTTTACTTAATGTCCTCTATATCTTCATCTTCTTCATTTGTTATATCAATCTTTTATAATTTTATTTAGTTGTCCTTTATAAATGCTACATCTTAAGTGTTCTACATTGTACTTACCATTTTGTTTAATTAGTCATCAGTTATCGTTTTTTCTGAATTACTTTCAAATTACGTTTCTTGGATAAAATCGTGTTAATCCTTACAGTTTTAGATTTAATCCTTTACTTTAATGACCCTTTAAGAGTTTTCACTCAAATCTACCTCTTTTTTATTTTAAGAAGTTTGCTAACTATTTTCAACTTAGCTACTTGTCTAATTCCTTAGTTCCTCTTCTTTACTTTAACCATTTTAATCATTTCTTTATTTACCTTAAGATTAAAGTCTTGGACTTAAATTAGTTGTTGATCCAGTTGTTCTATTTGTCATAGTTCCAGAAAAAGGAGTGTTAGGTTTGCCTTGAATTAGTAAGTAATTATTAGCTTGCAATTAATTATTTAAGTCTTACTTTTTATTAGCATTTTTACTTTTCTTATCTAAGTTTTTATATTCCAGCAGTGAACGCTTCGATTTCTTTCCTTATTCATTTACATTTTTATTGTCTATTTTAGTAATTTGGAAAGGCTTACTTAGCTTATGATCTGTTTCTTGTAAAAATACTTCAAAATGACTTTATGGGTTTTCTATCTTAGGTGAATTAAATTGCTTGTAATCTCCTCAGCTTTAAGCATTGGATTTTATGTGTTTTCCTTTATAAAAATTATGTAGTTGCTTAGTTCTAATTTCTCCTCTACTTTGTTAAGATTGGCTTCGATTAGTCTGATCTGTTTATATAGATTAAAAAAGATTCTAATTGTCCTTGTCGCTTTAATCACTTTTAGCTTCCTTCATAATTTTTAAATTATGACTATATTCATAAAAGTTATTTTCTAGGTGATAAGCTTAATTTTATTGCATATCTTTAGTTTCTTGAGAAATTAGTCCTAAACCTCCAGTCTTTTATCTAGAACTGAAGTTTCTTTAGAAGGGAAAACTAGGAAACTGGCAGTACTAATCGATTTAGATGCTTGGAATGAATTAATTTTGGTAAATTTAGTTTTTGTTTTCTTAGTTCTAAAATCCTATCCCTAATGAAGGATTTATCTAAGAGTTTAAATCTATTGATTCTCTTGCTGATGATTTACCTGGAGTTTTCTACTTAGACATAATTGAGTATTTTAGTTCATTGCTTGGTGATTAAGCTTCAGTTCTTAATTTTTTAAACTCTTAAAAACTCTGTAGATCCTTCTAGTATTTCTGACTATTCAAATTTCAAACTATTCGATTTTAGTATTCTTTAGAAATTCCTTTTGCTAAAGAAATTTTATTTTAAGAAAAGCTATTTTAAGAGAACTAACGTAGTTGCTATAGACTATTGTTACTTCTTACTGTACATAACTATTTTTCAGAGTTCATACTCCTTTACTTCCTTGAATTTACATTTTTTCTTTGCTTTATGCTCGAAAATTAGAACTTTAAGGGTACATTTTTGTTACTTAAGTTTCCATATTCTTTCTAAAGTCTTGAGATAGGAATTAGAGCTTTGAAATTCAAAGTAGCAGAGATAAACTCATTACTGTTTTTAATGTTCTATTAATTTATATTTTCAATAGTTGACATTTTAGTTAATAACCAATCCTTTCTTTTCCTTTATTCTTAGCCTTTATTTGATCATCTCTATTTAATTAATAATTTAGTAAAGCTTAGATCTATTGCTAAAGTATGGTAATGAAGATTATATGCTAACTAATATTCTAATAAGCTATTATGCATCAGCTAAGTTACTGATATTTATATTGTCAGCTAAGAATCCTGTAGACATATATAGCAAGCTAATTATATACCTTAATCACTATAACCTTTTTGCTTTTTAGATATTAATGTGGTAACTGGCAATTAAATCTTATTTATACTCTTCATTTCAAATTTAATTGATTATCTATATAGAAAAGTAATATATCTACTAAAGCCTTTTTGTAAGCTTTAGCTAAACTAAAATACATCTAAGTGAAAACTAGGTTCAATTAAGGTTATTAAGGCCTTACTTTTTAAAGCTAGCCTTTGATATTCTTAAACCCAATTCCTAGGTTTATATCTACTTTATTAGGAGTATAATATTAACTATTTAGAGTCTAAAATACCTTATAAGCTCATTTAATAGTAGCAACTATTATAGAGACTAAATTCTAAAAGGCTAACCTTTTTAATTAGTTTAGTTAAGATTCTTCATATTTTAGTCTTTCTTGCTAATAGGGAATATAAGCTTAGTAAGTTTGTAAAGTAATCAATTGAATGTCTTTATCTGTGATACTTATTTATCCATTATACGTTTAAACCCTTAATTAAAGTAATCGAATATAGATATTAAAATGCATCAAAAATGCTATATAAGCACATTCTCTCTTTTATACTATAGATTATATTAAATATACAAATTAAGCAATTAGTTTACAACTATTGCAGGTTAAATACAAGAAGGCTTTCTTTGTAAAATATATTAAAATAGCTATAGAAGCCTTTTAAGAAAACCTGCTTTAACTAACTTTTTTAAACTTAGTAAAAAGACTAAAAATGTTAATTTAACTTAGAATGAAATTATGCTTCTATTATAAAACTAAATGCTTATAGATTTATTATAATTTACATTTTTGGAAAAAATAAATAGAGAAAGAAAGATAAAAGATAGGTTAGAAGGATGTGGAAAAGTTTCAGTAGATCGTAATGGAGGCTTATTCTTATGTTTAAAACTTAGTAGTATATAATGATCTATCCTATCTACTTGCATGTGAAGATTTATCCTTGTTCTGTTAGCAAAAATAGGTAAAATTGGGTATATAAAAATTATTGCTTTCAAAAATAAATTGAGGACGTTCGACTAATTGCGATGTCAATATCTGGTGAACGGTTCCTCTCTAATGAGTTGGATTAGTATTGTGATACAGAGATCAGAAGGGTAAAATTAACCTATATTGCGACGGTCTAAGCCAATCCAACGTTCCCTTTTGACGGTGAATAACCTAACACTTGGTTAATTCTGCTTCATAATGATAGGATAAGCCAACATCGAAGAATCAAAAGGTAATATATCTTTGAATGCTTGGCTGCCTCAATCCAAATATAGTCATGATTATTTTTCTGATTCCTCTGGCTTAAAGTTCGTAAAGACAAAGGTTGGTTTCTGTTTTCTTAACTGGTCGAAGGACAACTGCATTATCTTTTACGAGATATGCCGAACCAGCCAAAGTCCCGGCTTCTCTGTTTCTCCTATCCAGTTGCCCTTCAAAGTTATTTAATGAAAATATAAGTAAAGCGAAATTAAGAATAGTTGCCTTTCAAGATCACGGTCTCTCTTTTTCTCTACTCGCAATATAAAGTTAAAATTAGCAGAATCTTCTTTCCCCACTGATTATACCAAATCCGTAACTGTGGCTTGTAAGGAAGTAGTAATCTCATGAGTTAATTCACTAAAGATACTAGTTATTTATATAAATATCCTCAAATAAACTTTTTAAAACATTATTAGTTTTTATCAGTTAATTGGCATTTCCTTATTTTGTTTATTGAGCTATATATGGTAAACCTAAAACTAACTTAGTTTATGTTGTTAACATTTTCTTTGATTTAAAACTATTTTTTTAGTTATTCTCAAGATTTAGAGGAAGTTTCTCAAGGTTCGTAGGGAAATCAAAAAAAGGGCGGAAAATAATTAAAAGTAAGTTTAAGAAAAGCATTGGATTTTAGTCAATTTTACTCTATTCAGATTTTAACGTGATAGTGCATTAATAAAGTTAAAGAACTAAAATAAAAGTAAGC
Source organism: Loxodes magnus (assembly GCA_946699065.1). Taxonomy (NCBI): domain Eukaryota; phylum Ciliophora; class Karyorelictea; order Loxodida; family Loxodidae; genus Loxodes; species Loxodes magnus. Next base: position 757,796 of record CAMPDV010000100.1, read on the forward strand.
TGATCTTAAGTGATATATAGTAGTTCTAAGACTAATGAAATTAATAAAACTGCCTGAGACTATTTCGCATTATCTATCCTTTAGAAGGATTTATTGAATGAATGTGAAGAACTCAATACAAGTTCTAAGTAAAAATCAATTAAATGTTACATTTGAAGAATATCAAAAAAGAAAGTTATATTTATTCTCTTTTTTTATCAATTCACACTAAAAAAATAAAGCTAATATTGAAGCTTAGTTGAGATATCTTTAGCTTTTGTAAATAAAATTAAGGATCAATAAATAGAGTATCTATTTTATTTAGTTATTAAATTGCAAAAATGAATTACACTGCACTGACAAAAATAAAAGCTTGATGTTTTAAGAAAGTAATGATTTTAATTAAATTTTAAGAGAAGGATATATAATAAAATATTCCTGTAATAAAAAAAAGAACGACAAGCGGTTTATATATCTTTAAGAGAATTCTTTAATAATCTTCTGAAAGTTACATACAGCTAAAATAACTACATAGTACAAGAAAAAAGGACTAAAAAGGCATATTAAAAATTAGGAATGATGTTAATCAAATTTTCATCGAAACTTTTATAATTTTTTTTAAAATTAAAATTATTTTTATTTTATAAGCCTTTTTTCATTGATTTTTGTATTTTAATTTATTTTTAAATAAAGTTTGGAAAACGATTATTTTTAGTTCCATTGGAAAATGGATTAGAGCAACTGCTTAAGTTGTTAAAATTCTTTTGACTCAAATTAAAGGATGCCTAAGATACTTATATGCGATTGTATTATCTGTGCTGAATGTATTAAAACAGCGTTAGAATAGGATAATCAGTTTGCATGTAAAGACCACAAGCAAATTTTTAAGGGTTAAATATCGGAATTGAGAGATTATATAACAGCTGAAAGCTTTAAGAAGCAGCTAGATAAGTTCCAGCATGAAGCCTAATTAGCTGAAAAGTATTAGAACTTCTAGCAAAGGTTAAATGATTAAAAGACATTGCATAATACTTACAAAAATAATACCTTAGTAACTTAGGATTTCTTTTTGAATATCATAAAGTAAGTATGCGAGCAATCAACAAGGGATATTGCTGAACGTTTATAAGAAAGTATTAAGCAAAGTTCTTAAATTGCAGCAGATTTAAGAAATCAAATGGAAGGAATGGAAAAAATTTAATCATTATCATCTGAGACTAGACAATAGCATGAAGAAAGAATTAAATTATTGGATTAAGTTCAGCAGTAATATGGTCGAACAAATCTGGTGATTTAGGGTTATACTTAAGAAAAAAAAGAAGAGTTCAATGGGAACTAAGTTAACGAGTAATTGGCTGAAGATTGTATAAGTGCAATAATTTTCATTCGAGAGAAAGTAAAAAATTAAATTTCTTAGTCATAAGATGTAGCATCATTGGTAAATGATTATTTATAATAAAAAAGCTAGCTCGATTTCTTAACATTATCAAGTGAAAATATTTCTAGTTTCGTGTAAAAATTTAAAAAGTAAGTAATATCAGGGAATACCTTGAGAGAGAATCCTTTGAATAAATCTAACTTGTGTTAGGATTAAAGTATTTTAAGTTAGTTTAAGAATCACTAAAGCTAAGAATTTATACAAAAACTGAATGAGGTTATTGACTTATCTAGGAATTTTAAAGAAGTGGAATAAGCCTCTGCAAATGCCATTACAATTTTGAAGAACTTAAACTATAGTTTCACGTAAAAAAATTTAGAGGGAATCAGTATAAAAGGTGCAGATCTTAGTGATATTATTTTGTAAGATTGCAATTTAAGAAATGCTAATATGCAAGAAGTCAATTTAAGAAGTTCAAAATTTATAAATTGCGATTTTTCTGGAGCGAATCTAACCGACTGCTAACTTGAAATATCCTAATATGTTGATACTTTGAAGGAGCATACTTTTTATGTTTGATCTGTAGCTGTAACAAGGGATTAGAAATGAATCGTCTCAGGAAGTGACGATAACACAATAAAGATATGGGATTTTGAGAGTGGGATCTGTAAGAAGACTTTAAACGAGCATGAAAGGGCTGTAATATCGATAGCCGTAACAAGTGACTAGAAATGAATCGTCTCAGGAAGTTTAGATGCGACAATAAAGATATGAGATTTTGAGAGTGGAACCTGTAAGAATACATTAAAAGAACATACAAATGCTGTTAGATCAGTAGTTGTAACAAATGACTAGAAATGAATTGTTTCGGGATGCGACGATAGAACAATAAAGATATGGGATTTTGAGAGTGGAACCTGCAAAAATACTTTGAGGGAACATACTCATACTATTAGATCTGTAGTTGTAACAAGTGACTAGAAATGAATTGTCTCTGGATGTTATGATAATACAATAAAAATATGGGATTTTGAGAGTGGAACTTGTAAAATAACTTTGCAGGCACATACAGAATATGTTAGATCTGTAGCTGTAACAAGTGATTAGAAATGGGTAGTCTCAGGAAGTTTAGATACTACAATAAAGATTTGGAACTTTTCGACTGGCTAATGCATTCAAACATTGGAAGGACATTCAAGAGGCGTAAACAAAGTAATAATAACATCAGACAGCAAATATCTAATATCGTCTTCTGATGATAGTTCTATCAAAATATGGAACTTTTAATCTGGATAGTGTGATTGTACTCTTAAGGGTCATGATGGATGGGTTTGGCCTTTAGCGCTAAGTAATGAAAATGAGTGATTAATTTCAGGAGGTTAAGACAAATTAGTGAGGAAGTGGAATATATCAAAGTTGTTATAAGATCTCTAAGTTGGATAGCTATAAAAGAAGGTAAGTATATAATTCAATTTAAATAGGAGTGGAGTTAGAGTGAGTTGAATTAGAACTCATTAACAGAAATATTGAATTGTAGTTTTGATAATATAGTGGCGAGTGAGAAAATCAAGAATTTACTGACTAAGTGATGAAAGAGATTTTTAGTTATAAAACTAAAAAGTTTAAAGTTATTAAAACATGGAGTTTTATATTAAAAAATATATACAAAGTTATAAAAAATTAATTAAATAGAAATAAAATTTTTAAATACCTAAATGAACAATTTTAAATAATTTATATGCTTTTGTATTTTTAGCGAATTGCTTTTCTTTTTTAGATTAAAATAACATTTCTGCTTGCTTAATATCGCAAGATTTTTGGAATTTTAGAAGTCTCTAAGTACAATATATAATGTCTTCACGGGAAGCTATATTTGAGAATTTAACTTCTCAGTCTAATGCGTAAGCAATGTCAAACCACCATCAACTCTGCGATCCAGAGCAAATATTGCGAAAGGCTAGATTACAATCGTCCTTATTGAAGTCTCGTACCCCCAGAATAATTAAATAAGCACTTCATCTTAAAATTTTAGATTTATTTATATAAAATTTACCTTTTAAATATACTTTGTTTCTCCAGCTTTATTATATTTTATAATTAAAGGCTTTAAACAAGAAACAAGTTAATTTTCGTTTATAAATTATGAACTCTACATTTCAATCTTTTTCAAATTAAAGATAGCTTAATTTAATGATAGTATGAATAATCTCTAGAATATAACAATATTAAGAGATAAGAAGGAAAGGCAATTTAACTTTACTCTCTCTTAAATCTAAGATTTTATAATTAGCAACATAGAGAGAACTTTAGGAAGTGCATGTTCATCCATTAATGAAATAATTGATTTTGCTCTTAAATAGTATATCAATAAGTTGATAGCATAATAGGAATTCTGATATTAATACTAAGCTTTATTATTAGGTAAATAATCAAAATTTAACAAAGACATTTGCTTAGTTAGCTAAATAATTCCTTTAGTTTTAAAAATAAGCTTTAATGGTCATTCTGAAAATTATAAAGCTAATTATACAGTCATTTAATAGTCTTTATATATACTATTAGTATTTAGAACTATTATTTACTTTATAGAAATTAGCTTAAGAACTAAGGGATTTAATATCTATAGCGTTTTATCAATAATAAAGGAAAGGCTTAGCTTCTCTTAAATCAGATTAAGAGATATATTTTAAGAATTTTAGTAGAGTAATTAGTTAAATTAAGAGCCGTATTATTTAATGCTAAGAGCTTATTATCATAAAGCATAAGTATGAATAAAGAATTATATGATACTAGTATCATATAAATACTTAGATTTTCCCACCCACAATAAAAGACTCTGAATAAAGATAAACTATAATATACTTAAATACTAGTAGCTGCTATACGTGAATTATATACATATTATTTATAATTAAAAGAAAGAGTAATCTAATAAAATAACCTTAATAATAACTTATTTGAATATAGTACAGTTAATAAGAATCTATATACTAGCCTCAATAGATAAGGGAATAGTAATAAATGAGATATTTAAATTTAATTAGCTAAAAATAATTAACTAGTAATGAATATAAAAAAAGATGGCGGAATGGAACAAAGGCTTTCTCGACTAAAAGGCTTCTCGTAGCTCCTTAGATCAATCTTTCCAGTTCTAACAAACTCCAACAAAGATAAAAAAGAATTAATATTGTAAAATCTCAGAAGAAAAATAATTTCCTTCCAAGATTTAAAAAAAAAGTTACACCTTCGAACAACTTATGAACTAAGATAAAAAGTCTCTTGTTTAAATCATTTTTGATTACATTGATAAGGTAGAGAACCTCGAACATTACGTCATGAGTTTACAATAAGATTTATAAGATCATGTCGAGGACAAAGGCCGCATAATGAATTTGTGACCAAAGAGGACATTAACAACAGATATTAAGAAATAGAATGCGATATAATAAGAATTAATGAATAAATGGGAATAGATTTCTTAAAGTATGAAAACGCATTTTAATAAATAACGGACATAAAAAAGAGACTAGGAAGGTTAGAGGAATAAGACCTAAAAAGAAATAATGATCCAATGGTAATAGAAGAATAACATATGACGAAAGAAAAATTTTTCAAGAAAAAATGTTATATATGCGGCAATTTATTCCACTTATGAAAAAAGTGTAGGAGGAATTGGTAAATAAGAAAAAATATTTGGAAAGAATTTACAAATTTTTATCCTTCCTCGGATGGTTAGCTTTGGTGAAAAAAGATAACTCCAAGACCATTCGGAAAGCTCGGAAGTGAACTTGGGTGGAGACACCGGCTAGTCCGAGACCCTGTAAAAGGTAATGCAGGGGGTTATGGACCTATTAAGGAAACATTCCATTATCCATAAAATTTTTAATTTAATTTAATTTAATTTAACTAGTAATGAATAGATAGATTAGCTATATGATACTTTAAGATTTCATTTATAAACATAAAATTAGAGACATCGGAATATCTTCAAAAGATTCAAAATATAGTAATTATACTAAAATCTATCTTATTTTCTAAGACCTAGATGCTTATTACAGAGAACTTAGCATGCTTTTGAAAATTTATCTCGCATTTAAATTAAGTATAAAATAGAGTTAATATAACTCTTAATTTTCTCCTAAATAATTAGTCTAAGAATATTTAATTTATATCGTAAATATTAAATCTGAAAAAAAATAGGAGAGTAAGTGGTTTTGCATAGTTTCATTTAAACTATTTTACCTGCTATAATATTTAATCTTAATACAAACTTATTTTCCTTTTTTATAAGATCATTCTTAGAATTTCTTATTGTTTTATTATATCAAACCATTTCTAAAAGATGCTAATATCTAATCTTGCGTTAGACTCAAGGGAACACATATTGTCCTTGACTTATTCTAGACTTAAGTTTTTTCTTTTGAAGATATTTTAAATTTTAAGCGGAATTGCAATTTTTACTATCTAAGTAAACGTTTATTTTGTAAAAAAACTTATTGAGATTTTTTAATCCCATAAAATGCAAGAAACCATTAATTGCTTCTTCGCTTGCTTTTATTTAAAATATATAAAGAACCATTTATAATTTGAATCGAATAGTAAAGTTAATCATACATAGATGTCTACTTTTCTTACAAAGCTAAAATTTATCATTTTAATTGCTTATTTACATCAAGCATTATATAATTTCATAAAATAATATCATTAATATGTCTATATTTTATAGGCAATAAAACTGTTTAAACATTTCATTAATCAGTTCTAATTTACTTGCTGCTCATATTTATCTTCTTCCTTTTCTACTTCTTCAATTTTGTCCAAATCATTCTATCATTCTAGTAGTTTATTATATTTGCCTCAAAATTTCAATCTTTCTTCTTAGTAGCTTTTAGTATAAGCTTTTAATTCTAAAATCAATTTCTTTAAACTGCTTTTAAGTAGGAAATTTAAGACTAAGCTTCTTTTATTAAATGCTAGCATCTTTAGTAATCATAACTTTTTAAATCTTGAAATTTATAAACTAGATCTAGTAGAGCTTCACATGATTAAATATGTAAAAGCTATCTAAGTCTCCACATATGCAAATATCAGAGTGTTTAATTTTGGAGTATGCTTAATAAGAGTCATAATAGAACCTATAACAAAAGGTTCTAGATTTGTGTATAGAAACTATTCCTCTATTCATCTATTTTTTATTTAATTTCATATGTGTATAGATTGAAATTATCTTGCTTCATTCTCAATATCTTTGAAGTAAAAATATGCAGTTTACATTTATCTCATCCTTGTAGCATCTTAAAAAAATCCTTTTTTATTTATCTTTACATTTCAAGACATTTCTAAAGTCTTAAATATCTAAACTTCATATTGTCCATATCAGTCTTTTTCTCCAGTTTTAAAAATTCTAAAATTAGCTATCTTTGTTATTTCGAATAGAAAAGCGATATCAGAGTTAGAATTAATTTACGTATTTCATCATAATTTTAAGAATCCTCATAGTTATGTAATATTCAAAAGGTAGTAAATTCAAGTCGATGAAGCATGATTTACTAAACGTTTAATTTGGCTTTTAGAGTGTATATCTTACATCTTTTCTTTATAAAGAATATGTATATCTTTCTTTACTAATTTCATATATTGGAAAATCTATAGTAAGATGAGACTACAATTTAATATACTTTTACACAGGGAAATACATAATTATTAAAAAAGTCAGATCGAAATGTAAACTTAGAAAGAAGTAGTTTAATTAAACTTAGTTCAAGCTTAAGCAAATGATTAATCAATTTAATGTAACCCTGTTGATTCAAATTACCAAAAATGGTAAATTTCATATGATCAAATTAATAAACGATTTATCAATTAAGTAAAAGAATATGAAGCTGTATTTAAAGAAAATGTTGAAGCAGAAAAGAATCTAAGAAAAATGTAAGCTTTATATGAGTAAACATCTTCTAATTTAACAGATTTATTGGAAAAATTTTGTAAATAATCATTTTAAATTATCAATAATTCTCATCCATAAACCTTAAACTAAGAAATGCAAACAGATAATAAGAATGAAGAATACATTAACGATGCAAAAGAAAATGCCCAGATCCATGATATCCAGATCCTAAATAAAGTTTTGGCAAGATAAAAGAAAATTAAAATATAATTAAAAGTAACAATGTAAAATCACAACAAATAAGGGAATTTATCATATCTAACATTTGGAGAAGAGTAAATTACTAGACTGTAATTTCAATAGATATGTTGTGCTGGATTCAGAGCTAGTAAGAGGATAGATTAATAGTTAGATAGTTAAAATTAATATAGACTAAGAACTCTTGAAACTGTACTGCAGGTAATTTCTATACATTTTAATAAAATTTTTTGATTAGCATCCAGAACATCATAAGAATTATATCCATGTGGAAATAAGAGAATAAAAAAGATTAATTGTCATTTTGGAATCTGGTCTTCAAGGAGAATCATAAAAAAATAAATAAGTTAAATATAAAAGATTAAGATTGGGCATATAAATATCAATGGGATTGGAAGTAAACAAACGAATGTGGAAGAATTGATTAAGGAAAATTAAATAAACATACTCTCAATAAATGAGTCTTGATAAAAACATGAATTTCCACCAATATTAATTAATGGTTAAAGAACGTATTTTAAAATTCTGGCAAAAGAGGCGAATGTGTTTAATTATGGAAGATTAACTTAATAGTACAGAAGAATCCAGAGTAATTGATGCAGCATAGGATAAATTCGTAATAATTAAGATAGATTATGTTTATATTACATCTTGTTACATACCAGAGTACAGTAAAAGTGAAAAGGTTAAAGACGAAGCATATTAATATTTAAATACATTTTTAAACTAATTTTCAGACAATCCACATATATACTAGGAAATTTCAATGCTTTACTTGTTGATTACGGAAATAACACAGATAATAATTATGAAAACACAAATAGATTTCAAGAATTTTTGATATAAATGGATCTAGAAATATTAAACGATAAGAGAGCTAATACATGTATAGACAAAGGTGCTGGATTTAATTACTGCAATGATTATATTGCTATAAATAATCATTTAAGCAGTAATTAATTTGCTAATTTTCAGGCACATAATGATAATTAATTTACTGACCATATTCCTATCACAATTGATTTAATTTCTAATAAATACATTCATATGGAAAAGTAAATATAATAAAAATGCAAAATAAGAAGACTTTAAGATCCAATTGATAGGAAGAAATATCAAGATTCTTTCCTTTGATCTTATCTTGAATTTTTTCAAATTGCTAGTAATAATAATAATAATAATAGTAAACTAAAAGTAATTAAAGTTTAGCATTCCCTGGATTTTCAACCAGGTTTTTGCTACCATTTTTTTAGCGTGGATGGATACCACGCCATTTTTTTATGTGGATGGAACCACAGAGGATCTTCTGTCTTTTATGTGAATAGTTTTCTCTTGTAAATCCCTGTTTAGGTTATTCAGAGTCTGCTGAGTATGCTTAACGTTCTTTATTGTTCTTTTATCTAAATTTATCTTCACTAATCGCAATTTTGTAATAAGTGTCACTTTGATTTGCAATAATAGCATTGCTTGCCTTGTTTTTTCTTGAATCTCTTCAGAAATACTTTTTTTTCAAGTTAATCGATTCTTTTGATTAAATCTATATTAATCTTTTAGTCATTCTATTTTTCTTAAACGTTTGCTTATGTAGAAACATTTTCGATAATCATATTTTGTTCTTGCTTAAAATTCGATTGAGATTATTCATATAGTTACTATTCCGTGACTAGATTATTCTAAATCAATTATCGTCTAATTATTAGAAGCTCGTTATTTTAATCTTCGATAGTATTCATTAGTTCTCTTATTTTTTCCCCTTGGTTGTAAATTGTTTCCTAATAATTTTGTATTATTGTTTTCATTTGGTCAAGCTATATTTATATTTCGGATTATTTTTATACCTTTACTGGATTCGATTCTATTGTTCCGATTATGATTTTTCCTTCAGAGGAGGAACTTGATTTATCTTCTTGTTGTTGTTGTCTCTGCATTTGTTTCGCAGCTTTCCTTTTTGCGTTCTTAATTTGGTTTTTGGAAAGGCGAATAGATTATTCCATTTTTTTTTATTGCTAGTAATAATTTAGAAAGATAATAATTATGCATAAAAAACAATATAAAAGATAACGCAGACCTAATTTTAGGATAATTTATTCCGAATCCAAAATATAATAAACTTACTAGAGATTTAACAAACAAATATATTTAGGCAAAAAGAGCAAATTCACCGTATAAAAAACTCATGTATAATTTGGAAGAGTCAATCAATAAGTTATCAATCTTCGATAAACAGCTATAGGACTTTGAAAAAACTCAAGCATCACTTATGAAGATTTAGAAAAAGAAAGGCAAAGAAAATTTCTACTTCTTAATGAAAATGCAAAAGATTTATTTTCTTAAGCCAAGAAAGTCCTTAATCATAGAATAAAAAAATAAATGAATTTTAACTAATAAAAATTGGATTAATTCGTTAACTAATAGGAGAACTTTGTATTCAATAAACATGAAAAAACTGACTTAATAGGAAATTGATATCAAGAGAACATTTATGAAGGAAGTGTAAGAAATTCCTAAATTTCAAACAGAGTTACTGGCAAAAGCAAAGATAACAGTAGGAAAAAGGAAGAGGTTGCAACAGCTCAAAGTAAGAAAGAATAGAGAACAGTTATGGATGAATGCTCTTAAGAATAAATACAAGAAAAAATGCAATTGGTAATAGAAGAGAAACTGAATACTTCAAAAACAAGCAAGACAGGACAGTGGATGGAGATGGAGTTCAAATATTTAATTTTAGCCTCCGAAGCAATCTGAAGGCAGGCTAGAAATAGGTTGAAATACCTACAAGAAGGTCAAACAATTTTATTCATAATAATAATAGGAAATTGATATAAGTTACAAGAGAATTGATCAAATTTACGAAAATATTGAAGAAATATAAAACAAATAACTTTCACATTGCTAAGGATTTGATCTCTTTACTATTGAGGAAATTAAAGAAGTTATAAAAGAAATTCCAAATGGAAAAGCGGCAGGTCCAGATGGAATTAAAGGAGGATTGTTGAAATATGGAGTTGATTATTAACTTTAATACTTCATTCCTTTTTGAATAATATGCTTAGACTTGGAAAAATTCTTGATGAGCTCAACAAATCAATAATCATCCCGATTTTTAAAAATGGAAACAAAGATGATTAAAAGAATTGAAGACCATTCTCTCTTAATAACACTATACTGAAATTGTATGATATAATACTCTCAAAAAGACATATTAGTTAATATATTAAAGGAATTTAATCCACCAGAGTTAAATGGGATTTTTAAAATAGAAATAGACTACTCAGTAGATTTGAGTAATATGATAAATAATAGATTTATTTCGAAAGTAAGCCAAAGGAGAAGCAAAACTAATAGCGACTTTGATTGATGTGGAAAAAACGTTCGAATCAATAGAAAGAAGGTTGCTTTTTCATCACATGAAACGAGTCAAGTTACCATTAGGATTGATATTAGCATTTGAATCTTTCTTAAAAATCTAAGTTCTTAATTCCTTATAGATGGAAACTTTTCTAAAAAACGTAAATATAGAAATGGAGTAATGTAAGGAAGCTCGCATGGACCAGTGCTAGCGTTGTTGTATTATGATATTGTTATCAGATATATAGAAAATAAAGGAAATAGTATTGGATTCAAATGTAACAGCTTCAATAATAGTTTTGCTTGCAGATGACTTAATATTCCTTTCAAAATCTAAAAAGAACATGTAAAAATTAAAAGATGAAACAAATAGAGTTTTTAATTAAACTTAGCTTAAAATAAATGCCTCTAAATGTGAAGTAATAGTTTCTAAAAAAACATTAAAGAAAAGAGGAAAACTTAAACTTGAAGATTGGAAATCAGGTTATCGCTCAAAAATAGCAAGCTTCATATTTAGGAGTAACTCTGTATTAAAAAAAGGACTTAATTAATCACTGCAAATAGGTTTCAATTAAATATCTGTCTGCTATGAAGAAGGTATTTACTTTATCAAGGTATAAAAATGTGACACGTTGACACTTTAAGACTTTGTGAAGAATGTTCACGCTTCCTAAAGCAGAATATGGAGGAGAATTAGTACCTTGGCCTATCTAAAATGGAATTACTGAAACATTAAATAAAATTGATAAAGCATGAGACTGATAGCAAGAAAGACCTTCTAAGCACCTGAAAATACTTTTAATGAGTCTTGTTATATAGATCTTAACTGAATGCCATTTAAGCATATTATAGCTCTGAGGTTTTTTAAATTTTTTTACAAAAGAAAGTATTAATCATCCTTTATCAACAATAGGATCTCTTTTTAAGAATAATTGATAAGAAGGTTATTAATATAGAGACTAAATAGCAAGAACTATCTGAATATTATGAAATAGATATTAATAATTAGGAATATAATAGTAGTATTAAACTTTTACGAAATATGTTAAAAGATTTATTATATATAAAATGGCTTCTAAGAAATAACAGAACTTTGAACAGGAAAATTCTCTAAAAAATAAAAAAGCGAAATAATTACAATGAGTGAAAGTGAGAAATATGATTGATATGACGAACATTAACCACTTAGAAATCCAGAACTAAAAACACTTCCGACACAAACTCAAAAAGAAATATTATCTAAGTCATTAAAAGAGTTTATGTTTAAAAATAGATACCTCACTGATAAAGTAGAAAAATTAGAAAAACTAATAACGTCTTTACATGAGAAACAATATTAATAACCATAAGAAATAGAAAACAAACTGGAAACAAGATCTCTTTAAATTTAATAATAAATTCAGGTTACGCCATTTTCGATTTAACAGAATTAATCAGATCCTATGGAAATAGAAAATGAAGCCTCAAATTAAAATAAACAGTAAACGTTTATTTAAAATAAGTAGTAAATTTAAATTAAATAAGTGTTACAGGAATAATAGTTTAAAAGAAGAATAAAATGCTACGTGTGCAATAAATAACACCAATGAAAATACTGCTACTAACTAAGCGAAATTTAAAGAAATAATAATAAGATATTTTTAGAAAATTATTTAGGATATATCCAACATAAAGCGGAAAAATTTATAGAAAAAAATTCTTTAATTCAAATCTTAATCCTTGGATAAATAATTAGGAACGCTAAGTGCAAGACAAAAACTATTCTGAATATTAAAGGATGGTGCACTAATGAAGTGCTACACCACCTAACTTAGCCTAGTAGGGATTCAAGACAAACTAATAGAGACAAGCTGATAGAATAGGTCAGATGTCTGACTACTAAGGCCTTAACAAAGCTTTTTAACTTTAACTTTAACTTTTATAAATAAATAAAAATAAAATAAAATAAAAAATGATTATAGAGCGCGTAGCACCTCATTGGCGCGCAGCTCTTTTAATATTAATATTTAATATTAAGAAAAATGTTCTCATGTTTCTTGTTAAAATTCTAGAGGTCCGATGAGTCATATCAGCTTCTCCAAATGGGGAATTTCTTATTAAAATTTATTCTTAAATCTTGAGTCAAATGCTTCAGTCTTCTTGAATAAAGTCCAAATAAGAATTAGTTATTAAGTCGGCAATTAGAAAACCCGTCAGTAAAATTTTCATACTGCTAGAGAGAACCCTCGGGGTAAGTTAGGTACGTCTCAACAGAGCTTATCCACTCTTCCCCGTGGTGGCATTAGTGCGAGATTACTCGCAATGCAGTATAAATTGCACCAGATTACCTACTAATTTGTCTGACGCGGCCGACATCCATTTTATATTTTATAATAATAATAATTCCCGTAAATTACATATCCGAAATTAAATAAATAATATCGAAGAGAAATAATTAGTATATACAAACTCAGAACATAAAGCTACAACTTTCAAATAGACCTTCAAGAAAGACATTTTTCTATCAAGAATCCCTAATGCATATGTGGAGAATTTGATAAGTTTGAGCAAATTCTGGATTGCGATTGCTATATAGACATGCGGAAATGGATAATAGCAAAGATTGGATAATGCGATATTAGAAGACTAATAACATATAGCAAAACTATATCAATTAATTTCAAAAAAAAAATTAGAATACAATGATCTGTAAATAAATTTTCTTTCATTGGATGTTAATTAAAAAGAGATTAGAATTATTTGAACTGGAAATAGATGATTGATTAGAAAATACTACTACTAAGGGAGAAGAAGTTAAAGATCAAGAAAAAGATGAAGAGAATGAGTAAGAATAGAAGGAATAAACTGATGAAAAAGATGATCAAGCAGAAAAAGAAGATGAAGATGAAGATAAAAGCGCGAAGAAAAGAAAAATTTTTAAATAACATTATAACATCTTGAATTGAAGGAAGCAATTCTAAAAATGAAAAGATATACGAAGACTGTTAAAGTTAAATTTAAAATTAAGAATTTAATAAGATTTACAATGTTTTAAAGAGATAAACTTCTCTACAAAGAAATTGATTTTGGAAGCGTTCAAAAGAAAGCGTAAGTAATCTAGTGCAGTGTATACTGCATTGCGAGTAATCTCTCACTAGAAAATACCACGGGAAAATAAGGATAAGCTTGTATGAGAAAAGCTTGAAAAAAAAAGTTTTCGCTACTAGCATGAAATTCGACCGAATATATAACGTAGAAATATTTACTTCATCTTAGTGTATCGATTCAAAAAATAACTATTTTAAATCAAAAATAAAAAAATTATTAAAAATTAGATTCCATATTGTAAAAAATGACATTTATCATTGGCATGTATAATCTAAAAAATGGAATAGCAATCTTTCAATCTGAAATAATTAAAAAAAGAAACTTAAACTGATATGATTAAAAAATATAATAGATACTTATTACTGTTAAACCTTTTAAGCAATACAATTTCGAATAAAATAAAAAAATGTTTAAAAATTCTGAAAAGCACGTACTAAGAAAAGATTTTTAGCTGTTTTTAACGATGAAAAAATAGATAAACTATAAAAGTAAAATATGAGATCGTAAAGACACATAAAAAAATAAAATTTGAACGCTTTTTTTTCATTATAATAAAATATAACAACAATAATTTTTATATATAACTTACTTTTCTTAAAAATTTCAAGCATTTTCGAGACGGTAAACTATGGGACGTCAAGACAGGTACCTGTAAGACCATGAGGGGTCACACTAGTTATGTATATGCTGTGGCTATATCCAGTGATTCAGAGTTCATCGTATCGGGAAGTCATGATGAGACGGTGAGACTATGGGACGTCAAGACAGGTACCTGTAAGACCATGAGTGGTCACACTAGTTATGTATATGCTGTGGCTATATCCAGTGATTCAGAGTTCATCGTATCGGTAAGTAATGATTATACGGTGAGACTATGGGACGTCAAGACAGGTACCTGTAAGACCATGAGTGGTCACACTAGTTATGTATCATCTGTGGCTATATCCAGTGATTCAGAGTTCATCGTATCGGTAAGTCATGATTATACGGTGAGACTATGGGACGTCAAGACAGGTACCTGTAAGACCATGAGTGGTCACACTACATTATGTATATGCTGTGGCTATATCCAGTGATTCAGAGTTCATCGTATCGGGAAGTCATGATTATACGGTGAGACTATGGGACGTCAAGACAGGTACCTGTAAGACCATGAGTGGTCACACTAGTTATGTATATGCTGTGGCTATATCCAGTGATTCAGAGTTCATCGTATCGGGAAGTGTAGATTAGACGGTGAGACTATGGGACGTCAAGACAGGTACCTGTAAGACCATGAGTGGTCACACTAGTTCTGGATGAACTGTGTCTATATCCAGTGATTCAGAGTTCATCGTATCGGGAAGTCATGATAATACGGTGAGACTATGGGACGTCAAGACAGGTACCTGTAAGACCATGAGTGGTCACACTAGTTATGTATCATCTGTGGCTATATCCAGTGATTCAGAGTTCATCGTATCGGGAAGTGGAGATTAGACGGTGAGACTATGGGACGTCAAGACAGGTACCTGTAAGACCATGAGTGGTCACACTAGTTATGTATCATCTGTGGCTATATCCAGTGATTCAGAGTTCATCGTATCGGGAAGTCATGATTATACGGTGAGACTATGGGACGTCAAGACAGGTACCTGTAAGACCATGAGTGGTCACACTAGTTATGTATATGCTGTGGCTATATCCAGTGATTCAGAGTTCATCGTATCGGGAAGTCATGATAATACGGTGAGACTATGGGACGTCAAGACAGGTACCTGTAAGACCATGAGTGGTCACACTAGTTATGTATCATCTGTGGCTATATCCAGTGATTCAGAGTTCATCGTATCGGGAAGTAATGATTATACGGTGAGACTATGGGACGTCAAGACAGGTACCTGTAAGACCATGAGTGGTCACACTAGTTATGTATATGCTGTGGCTATATCCAGTGATTCAGAGTTCATCGTATCGGGAAGTCATGATTATACGGTGAGACTATGGGACGTCAAGACAGGTACCTGTAAGACCATGAGTTGTCACACTAGTTATGTATATGCTGTAGCTATATCCAGTGATTCAGAGTTCATCGTATCGGTAAGTCATGATTATACGGTGAGACTATGGGACGTCAAGACAGGTACCTGTAAGACCATGAGTGGTCACACTAGTTATGTAAGATCTGTGGCTATATCCAGTGATTCAGAGTTCATCGTATCGGGAAGTAATGATTATACGGTGAGACTATGGGACGTCAAGACAGGTACCTGTAAGACCATGAGTGGTCACACTAGTTATGTATCATCTGTGGCTATATCCAGTGATTCAGAGTTCATCGTATCGGGAAGTCATGATTATACGGTGAGACTATGGGACGTCAAGACAGGTACCTGTAAGACCATGAGTGGTCACACTAGTTATGTATATGCTGTGGCTATATCCAGTGATTCAGAGTTCATCGTATCGGGAAGTCATGATTATACGGTGAGACTATGGGACGTCAAGACAGGTACCTGTAAGACCATGAGTGGTCACACTAGTTATGTATATGCTGTGGCTATATCCAGTGATTCAGAGTTCATCGTATCGGTAAGTAATGATTATACGGTGAGACTATGGGACGTCAAGACAGGTACCTGTAAGACCATGAGTGGTCACACTAGTTATGTATCATCTGTGGCTATATCCAGTGATTCAGAGTTCATCGTATCGGTAAGTAATGATTATACGGTGAGACTATGGGACGTCAAGACAGGTACCTGTAAGACCATGAGTGGTCACACTAGTTATGTAAGATCTGTGGCTATATCCAGTGATTCAGAGTTCATCGTATCGGGAAGTGGAGATTAAACGGTGAGACTATGGGACGTCAAGACAGGTACCTGTAAGACCATGAGGGGTCACACTAGTTATGTATATGCTGTGGCTATATCCAGTGATTCAGAGTTCATCGTATCGGGAAGTCATGATTATATGGTGAGACTATGGGACGTCAAGACAGGTACCTGTAAGACCATGAGTGGTCACACTAGTTCTGGATGAACTGTGTCTATATCCAGTGATTCAGAGTTCATCGTATCGGGAAGTCATGATAATACGGTGAGACTATGGGACGTCAAGACAGGTACCTGTAAGACCATGAGTGGTCACACTAGTTATGTATCATCTGTGGCTATATCCAGTGATTCAGAGTTCATCGTATCGGGAAGTGGAGATTAGACGGTGAGACTATGGGACGTCAAGACAGGTACCTGTAAGACCATGAGTGGTCACACTAGTTATGTATCATCTGTGGCTATATCCAGTGATTCAGAGTTCATCGTATCGGGAAGTCATGATTATACGGTGAGACTATGGGACGTCAAGACAGGTACCTGTAAGACCATGAGTGGTCACACTAGTTATGTATCATCTGTGGCTATATCCAGTGATTCAGAGTTCATCGTATCGGGAAGTCATGATTATACGGTGAGACTATGGGACGTCAAGACAGGTACCTGTAAGACCATGAGTGGTCACACTAGTTATGTATATGCTGTGGCTATATCCAGTGATTCAGAGTTCATCGTATCGGGAAGTCATGATTATACGGTGAGACTATGGGACGTCAAGACAGGTACCTGTAAGACCATGAGTGGTCACACTAGTTATGTATCATCTGTGGCTATATCCAGTGATTCAGAGTTCATCGTATCGGGAAGTCATGATTATACGGTGAGACTATGGGACGTCAAGACAGGTACCTGTAAGACCATGAGTGGTCACACTAGTTATGTATATGCTGTGGCTATATCCAGTGATTCAGAGTTCATCGTATCGGTAAGTCATGATTATACGGTGAGACTATGGGACGTCAAGACAGGTACCTGTAAGACCATGAGTGGTCACACTAGTTATGTATCATCTGTGGCTATATCCAGTGATTCAGAGTTCATCGTATCGGGAAGTGGAGATTAGACGGTGAGACTATGGGACGTCAAGACAGGTACCTGTAAGACCATGAGTGGTCACACTAGTTATGTATCATCTGTGGCTATATCCAGTGATTCAGAGTTCATCGTATCGGGAAGTCATGATTATACGGTGAGACTATGGGACGTCAAGACAGGTACCTGTAAGACCATGAGTGGTCACACTAGTTATGTATATGCTGTGGCTATATCCAGTGATTCAGAGTTCATCGTATCGGGAAGTCATGATAATACGGTGAGACTATGGGACGTCAAGACAGGTACCTGTAAGACCATGAGTGGTCACACTAGTTATGTATCATCTGTGGCTATATCCAGTGATTCAGAGTTCATCGTATCGGGAAGTAATGATTATACGGTGAGACTATGGGACGTCAAGACAGGTACCTGTAAGACCATGAGTGGTCACACTAGTTATGTATATGCTGTGGCTATATCCAGTGATTCAGAGTTCATCGTATCGGGAAGTCATGATTATACGGTGAGACTATGGGACGTCAAGACAGGTACCTGTAAGACCATGAGTGGTCACACTAGTTATGTATATGCTGTAGCTATATCCAGTGATTCAGAGTTCATCGTATCGGTAAGTAATGATTATACGGTGAGACTATGGGACGTCAAGACAGGTACCTGTAAGACCATGAGTGGTCACACTAGTTATGTATATGCTGTAGCTATATCCAGTGATTCAGAGTTCATCGTATCGGTAAGTCATGATTATACGGTGAGACTATGGGACGTCAAGACAGGTACCTGTAAGACCATGAGTGGTCACACTAGTTATGTATCATCTGTGGCTATATCCAGTGATTCAGAGTTCATCGTATCGGGAAGTGTAGATTAGACGGTGAGACTATGGGACGTCAAGACAGGTACCTGTAAGACCATGAGTGGTCACACTAGTTATGTATCATCTGTGGCTATATCCAGTGATTCAGAGTTCATCGTATCGGGAAGTGGAGATTAGACGGTGAGACTATGGGACGTCAAGACAGGTACCTGTAAGACCATGAGTGGTCACACTAGTTATGTATCATCTGTGGCTATATCCAGTGATTCAGAGTTCATCGTATCGGGAAGTTATGATTATACGGTGAGACTATGGGACGTCAAGACAGGTACCTGTAAGACCATGAGTGGTCACACTAGTTATGTATCATCTGTGGCTATATCCAGTGATTCAGAGTTCATCGTATCGGTAAGTAATGATTATACGGTGAGACTATGGGACGTCAAGACAGGTACCTGTAAGACCATGAGTGGTCACACTAGTTATGTATATGCTGTGGCTATATCCAGTGATTCAGAGTTCATCGTATCGGGAAGTCATGATAATACGGTGAGACTATGGGACGTCAAGACAGGTACCTGTAAGACCATGAGTGGTCACACTAGTTATGTATCATCTGTGGCTATATCCAGTGATTCAGAGTTCATCGTATCGGGAAGTAATGATTATACGGTGAGACTATGGGACGTCAAGACAGGTACCTGTAAGACCATGAGTGGTCACACTAGTTATGTATATGCTGTGGCTATATCCAGTGATTCAGAGTTCATCGTATCGGGAAGTCATGATTATACGGTGAGACTATGGGACGTCAAGACAGGTACCTGTAAGACCATGAGTTGTCACACTAGTTATGTATATGCTGTAGCTATATCCAGTGATTCAGAGTTCATCGTATCGGTAAGTCATGATTATACGGTGAGACTATGGGACGTCAAGACAGGTACCTGTAAGACCATGAGTGGTCACACTAGTTATGTAAGATCTGTGGCTATATCCAGTGATTCAGAGTTCATCGTATCGGGAAGTAATGATTATACGGTGAGACTATGGGACGTCAAGACAGGTACCTGTAAGACCATGAGTGGTCACACTAGTTATGTATCATCTGTGGCTATATCCAGTGATTCAGAGTTCATCGTATCGGGAAGTCATGATTATACGGTGAGACTATGGGACGTCAAGACAGGTACCTGTAAGACCATGAGTGGTCACACTAGTTATGTATATGCTGTGGCTATATCCAGTGATTCAGAGTTCATCGTATCGGGAAGTCATGATTATACGGTGAGACTATGGGACGTCAAGACAGGTACCTGTAAGACCATGAGTGGTCACACTAGTTATGTATCATCTGTGGCTATATCCAGTGATTCAGAGTTCATCGTATCGGGAAGTCATGATAATACGGTGAGACTATGGGACGTCAAGACAGGTACCTGTAAGACCATGAGTGGTCACACTAGTTATGTATCATCTGTGGCTATATCCAGTGATTCAGAGTTCATCGTATCGGTAAGTAATGATTATACGGTGAGACTATGGAACGTCAAGACAGGTACCTGTAAGACCATGAGTGGTCACACTAGTTCTGGATGAACTGTGGCTATATCCAGTGATTCAGAGTTCATCGTATCGGTAAGTCATGATTATACGGTGAGACTATGGGACGTCAAGACAGGTACCTGTAAGACCATGAGTGGTCACACTAGTTATGTATCATCTGTGGCTATATCCAGTGATTCAGAGTTCATCGTATCGGGAAGTCATGATAATACGGTGAGACTATGGGACGTCAAGACAGGTACCTGTAAGACCATGAGTGGTCACACTAGTTATGTATCATCTGTGGCTATATCCAGTGATTCAGAGTTCATCGTATCGGTAAGTAATGATTATACGGTGAGACTATGGAACGTCAAGACAGGTACCTGTAAGACCATGAGTGGTCACACTAGTTCTGGATGAACTGTGGCTATATCCAGTGATTCAGAGTTCATCGTATCGGTAAGTCATGATTATACGGTGAGACTATGGGACGTCAAGACAGGTACCTGTAAGACCATGAGTGGTCACACTAGTTATGTATCATCTGTGGCTATATCCAGTGATTCAGAGTTCATCGTATCGGGAAGTCATGATTATACGGTGAGACTATGGGACGTCAAGACAGGTACCTGTAAGACCATGAGTGGTCACACTAGTTATGTATCATCTGTGGCTATATCCAGTGATTCAGAGTTCATCGTATCGGGAAGTCATGATTATACGGTGAGACTATGGGACGTCAAGACAGGTACCTGTAAGACCATGAGTGGTCACACTAGTTATGTAAGATCTGTGGCTATATCCAGTGATTCAGAGTTCATCGTATCGGGAAGTCATGATTATACGGTGAGACTATGGGACGTCAAGACAGGTACCTGTAAGATCATGAGTGGTCACACTAGTTATGTATCATCTGTGGCTATATCCAGTGATTCAGAGTTCATCGTATCGGGAAGTCATGATTATACGGTGAGACTATGGAACGTCAAGACAGGTACCTGTAAGACCATGAGTGGTCACACTAGTTATGTATATGCTGTAGCTATATCCAGTGATTCAGAGTTCATCGTATCGGTAAGTAATGATTATACGGTGAGACTATGGGACGTCAAGACAGGTACCTGTAAGACCATGAGTGGTCACACTAGTTATGTATCATCTGTGGCTATATCCAGTGATTCAGAGTTCATCGTATCGGGAAGTCATGATTATACGGTGAGACTATGGGACGTCAAGACAGGTACCTGTAAGACCATGAGTTGTCACACTAGTTATGTATATGCTGTAGCTATATCCAGTGATTCAGAGTTCATCGTATCGGGAAGTCATGATTATACGGTGAGACTATGGGACGTCAAGACAGGTACCTGTAAGACCATGAGTGGTCACACTAGTTATGTATCATCTGTGGCTATATCCAGTGATTCAGAGTTCATCGTATCGGGAAGTCATGATTATACGGTGAGACTATGGGACGTCAAGACAGGTACCTGTAAGACCATGAGTTGTCACACTAGTTATGTATATGCTGTAGCTATATCCAGTGATTCAGAGTTCATCGTATCGGTAAGTAATGATTATACGGTGAGACTATGGGACGTCAAGACAGGTACCTGTAAGACCATGAGTGGTCACACTAGTTATGTATCATCTGTGGCTATATCCAGTGATTCAGAGTTCATCGTATCGGGAAGTCATGATTATACGGTGAGACTATGGGACGTCAAGACAGGTACCTGTAAGACCATGAGTGGTCACACTAGTTATGTATCATCTGTGGCTATATCCAGTGATTCAGAGTTCATCGTATCGGGAAGTCATGATTATACGGTGAGACTATGGGACGTCAAGACAGGTACCTGTAAGACCATGAGTTGTCACACTAGTTATGTATATGCTGTAGCTATATCCAGTGATTCAGAGTTCATCGTATCGGGAAGTCATGATTATACGGTGAGACTATGGGACGTCAAGACAGGTACCTGTAAGATCATGAGTGGTCACACTAGTTATGTATCATCTGTGGCTATATCCAGTGATTCAGAGTTCATCGTATCGGGAAGTCATGATTATACGGTGAGACTATGGAACGTCAAGACAGGTACCTGTAAGACCATGAGTGGTCACACTAGTTATGTATATGCTGTAGCTATATCCAGTGATTCAGAGTTCATCGTATCGGTAAGTAATGATTATACGGTGAGACTATGGGACGTCAAGACAGGTACCTGTAAGACCATGAGTGGTCACACTAGTTATGTATCATCTGTGGCTATATCCAGTGATTCAGAGTTCATCGTATCGGGAAGTCATGATTATACGGTGAGACTATGGGACGTCAAGACAGGTACCTGTAAGACCATGAGTGGTCACACTAGTTATGTATCATCTGTGGCTATATCCAGTGATTCAGAGTTCATCGTATCGGGAAGTCATGATTATACGGTGAGACTATGGGACGTCAAGACAGGTACCTGTAAGACCATGAGTGGTCACACTAGTTATGTATCATCTGTGGCTATATCCAGTGATTCAGAGTTCATCGTATCGGGAAGTCATGATTATACGGTGAGACTATGGGACGTCAAGACAGGTACCTGTAAGACCATGAGTGATCACACTAGTTATGTATCATCTGTGGCTATATCCAGTGATTCAGAGTTCATCGTATCGGGAAGTCATGATTATACGGTGAAACTATGGGACGTCAAGACAGGTACCTGTAAGACCATGAGTGGTCACACTAGTTATGTATCATCTGTGGCTATATCCAGTGATTCAGAGTTCATCGTATCGGTAAGTAATGATTATACGGTGAGACTATGGGACGTCAAGACAGGTACCTGTAAGACCATGAGTGGTCACACTAGTTATGTATCATCTGTGGCTATATCCAGTGATTCAGAGTTCATCGTATCGGGAAGTCATGATTATACGGTGAGACTATGGGACGTCAAGACAGGTACCTGTAAGACCATGAGTGGTCACACTAGTTATGTATCATCTGTGGCTATATCCAGTGATTCAGAGTTCATCGTATCGGGAAGTTATGATTATACGGTGAGACTATGGAACGTCAAGACAGGTACCTGTAAGACCATGAGTGGTCACACTAGTTATGTATATGCTGTAGCGATATCCAGTGATTCAGAGTTCATCGTATCGGTAAGTAATGATTATACGGTGAGACTATGGAACGTCAAGACAGGTACCTGTAAGACCATGAGTGGTCACACTAGTTATGTATCATCTGTGGCTATATCCAGTGATTCAGAGTTCATCGTATCGGGAAGTCATGATTATACGGTGAGACTATGGGACGTCAAGACAGGTACCTGTAAGACCATGAGTGGTCACACTAGTTATGTATCATCTGTGGCTATATCCAGTGATTCAGAGTTCATCGTATCGGGAAGTCATGATTATACGGTGAGACTATGGGACGTCAAGACAGGTACCTGTAAGACCATGAGTGGTCACACTAGTTATGTATCATCTGTGGCTATATCCAGTGATTCAGAGTTCATCGTATCGGGAAGTCATGATTATACGGTGAGACTATGGAACGTCAAGACAGGTACCTGTAAGACCATGAGTGGTCACACTAGTTATGTATCATCTGTGGCTATATCCAGTGATTCAGAGTTCATCGTATCGGGAAGTCATGATTATACGGTGAGACTATGGGACGTCAAGACAGGTACCTGTAAGACCATGAGTGGTCACACTAGTTATGTATCATCTGTGGCTATATCCAGTGATTCAGAGTTCATCGTATCGGGAAGTCATGATTATACGGTGAGACTATGGAACGTCAAGACAGGTACCTGTAAGACCATGAGTGGTCACACTAGTTCTGGATGAACTGTGGCTATATCCAGTGATTCAGAGTTCATCGTATCGGTAAGTCATGATTATACGGTGAGACTATGGGACGTCAAGACAGGTACCTGTAAGACCATGAGTGGTCACACTAGTTATGTATCATCTGTGGCTATATCCAGTGATTCAGAGTTCATCGTATCGGGAAGTGTAGATTAGACGGTGAGACTATGGGACGTCAAGACAGGTACCTGTAAGACCATGAGTGGTCACACTAGTTATGTATCATCTGTGGCTATATCCAGTGATTCAGAGTTCATCGTATCGGGAAGTCATGATTATACGGTGAGACTATGGGACGTCAAGACAGGTACCTGTAAGACCATGAGTTGTCACACTAGTTATGTATATGCTGTGGCTATATCCAGTGATTCAGAGTTCATCGTATCGGTAAGTCATGATTATACGGTGAGACTATGGGACGTCAAGACAGGTACCTGTAAGACCATGAGTGGTCACACTAGTTATGTATCATCTGTGGCTATATCCAGTGATTCAGAGTTCATCGTATCGGTAAGTAATGATTATACGGTGAGACTATGGAACGTCAAGACAGGTACCTGTAAGACCATGAGTGGTCACACTAGTTCTGGATGAACTGTGGCTATATCCAGTGATTCAGAGTTCATCGTATCGGGAAGTGTAGATTAGACGGTGAGACTATGGGACGTCAAGACAGGTACCTGTAAGACCATGAGTGGTCACACTAGTTATGTATCATCTGTGGCTATATCCAGTGATTCAGAGTTCATCGTATCGGGAAGTCATGATTATACGGTGAGACTATGGGACGTCAAGACAGGTACCTGTAAGACCATGAGTTGTCACACTAGTTATGTATATGCTGTGGCTATATCCAGTGATTCAGAGTTCATCGTATCGGGAAGTCATGATTATACGGTGAGACTATGGGACGTCAAGACAGGTACCTGTAAGACCATGAGTGGTCACACTAGTTATGTATCATCTGTGGCTATATCCAGTGATTCAGAGTTCATCGTATCGGGAAGTCATGATTATACGGTGAGACTATGGGACGTCAAGACAGGTACCTGTAAGACCATGAGTTGTCACACTAGTTATGTATATGCTGTGGCTATATCCAGTGATTCAGAGTTCATCGTATCGGGAAGTGTAGATTAGACGGTGAGACTATGGGACGTCAAGACAGGTACCTGTAAGACCATGAGTGGTCACACTAGTTATGTATCATCTGTGGCTATATCCAGTGATTCAGAGTTCATCGTATCGGGAAGTCATGATTATACGGTGAGACTATGGGACGTCAAGACAGGTACCTGTAAGACCATGAGTTGTCACACTAGTTATGTATATGCTGTGGCTATATCCAGTGATTCAGAGTTCATCGTATCGGTAAGTCATGATTATACGGTGAGACTATGGGACGTCAAGACAGGTACCTGTAAGACCATGAGTGGTCACACTAGTTATGTATCATCTGTGGCTATATCCAGTGATTCAGAGTTCATCGTATCGGGAAGTCATGATAATACGGTGAGACTATGGGACGTCAAGACAGGTACCTGTAAGACCATGAGTGGTCACACTAGTTCTGGATGAACTGTGTCTATATCCAGTGATTCAGAGTTCATCGTATCGGGAAGTCATGATTATACGGTGAGACTATGGGACGTCAAGACAGGTACCTGTAAGACCATGAGTTGTCACACTAGTTATGTATATGCTGTGGCTATATCCAGTGATTCAGAGTTCATCGTATCGGGAAGTGGAGATTAGACGGTGAGACTATGGAACGTCAAGACAGGTACCTGTAAGACCATGAGTGGTCACACTAGTTATGTATCATCTGTGGCTATATCCAGTGATTCAGAGTTCATCGTATCGGGAAGTCATGATAATACGGTGAGACTATGGGACGTCAAGACAGGTACCTGTAAGACCATGAGTTGTCACACTAGTTATGTATATGCTGTAGCTATATCCAGTGATTCAGAGTTCATCGTATCGGGAAGTCATGATTATACGGTGAGACTATGGGACGTCAAGACAGGTACCTGTAAGATCATGAGTGGTCACACTAGTTATGTATCATCTGTGGCTATATCCAGTGATTCAGAGTTCATCGTATCGGGAAGTCATGATTATACGGTGAGACTATGGAACGTCAAGACAGGTACCTGTAAGACCATGAGTGGTCACACTAGTTATGTATATGCTGTAGCTATATCCAGTGATTCAGAGTTCATCGTATCGGTAAGTAATGATTATACGGTGAGACTATGGGACGTCAAGACAGGTACCTGTAAGACCATGAGTGGTCACACTAGTTATGTATCATCTGTGGCTATATCCAGTGATTCAGAGTTCATCGTATCGGGAAGTCATGATTATACGGTGAGACTATGGGACGTCAAGACAGGTACCTGTAAGACCATGAGTGGTCACACTAGTTATGTATCATCTGTGGCTATATCCAGTGATTCAGAGTTCATCGTATCGGGAAGTTATGATTATACGGTGAGACTATGGAACGTCAAGACAGGTACCTGTAAGACCATGAGTGGTCACACTAGTTATGTATATGCTGTAGCTATATCCAGTGATTCAGAGTTCATCGTATCGGTAAGTAATGATTATACGGTGAGACTATGGGACGTCAAGACAGGTACCTGTAAGACCATGAGTGGTCACACTAGTTCTGGATGAACTGTGTCTATATCCAGTGATTCAGAGTTCATCGTATCGGGAAGTCATGATTATACGGTGAGACTATGGGACGTCAAGACAGGTACCTGTAAGACCATGAGTGGTCACACTAGTTATGTATCATCTGTGGCTATATCCAGTGATTCAGAGTTCATCGTATCGGGAAGTCATGATTATACGGTGAGACTATGGGACGTCAAGACAGGTACCTGTAAGACCATGAGTTGTCACACTAGTTATGTATCATCTGTGGCTATATCCAGTGATTCAGAGTTCATCGTATCGGGAAGTCATGATTATACGGTGAGACTATGGGACGTCAAGACAGGTACCTGTAAGACCATGAGTGATCACACTAGTTATGTATCATCTGTGGCTATATCCAGTGATTCAGAGTTCATCGTATCGGGAAGTCATGATTATACGGTGAGACTATGGGACGTCAAGACAGGTACCTTTAAGACCATGAGTTGTCACACTAGTTATGTATCATCTGTGGCTATATCCAGTGATTCAGAGTTCATCGTATCGGGAAGTCATGATTATACGGTGAGACTATGGGACGTCAAGACAGGTACCTGTAAGACCATGAGTGGTCACACTAGTTATGTATATGCTGTGGCTATATCCAGTGATTCAGAGTTCATCGTATCGGGAAGTCATGATTATACGGTGAGACTATGGGACGTCAAGACAGGTACCTGTAAGACCATGAGTTGTCACACTAGTTATGTATCATCTGTGGCTATATCCAGTGATTCAGAGTTCATCGTATCGGGAAGTGATGATTATACGGTGAGACTATGGGACGTCAAGACAGGTACCTGTAAGACCATGAGTGGTCACACTAGTTATGTATCATCTGTGGCTATATCCAGTGATTCAGAGTTCATCGTATCGGGAAGTCATGATTATACGGTGAGACTATGGGACGTCAAGACAGGTACCTGTAAGACCATGAGTGGTCACACTAGTTATGTATATGCTGTAGCTATATCCAGTGATTCAGAGTTCATCGTATCGGGAAGTCATGATGAGACGGTGAGACTATGGGACGTCAAGACAGGTACCTGTAAGACCATGAGTGGTCACACTAGTTATGTATCATCTGTGGCTATATCCAGTGATTCAGAGTTCATCGTATCGGGAAGTTATGATTATACGGTGAGACTATGGAACGTCAAGACAGGTACCTGTAAGACCATGAGTGGTCACACTAGTTATGTATATGCTGTAGCTATATCCAGTGATTCAGAGTTCATCGTATCGGTAAGTAATGATTATACGGTGAGACTATGGGACGTCAAGACAGGTACCTGTAAGACCATGAGTGGTCACACTAGTTATGTATCATCTGTGGCTATATCCAGTGATTCAGAGTTCATCGTATCGGGAAGTCATGATTATACGGTGAGACTATGGGACGTCAAGACAGGTACCTGTAAGACCATGAGTGGTCACACTAGTTATGTATATGCTGTGGCTATATCCAGTGATTCAGAGTTCATCGTATCGGGAAGTCATGATTATACGGTGAGACTATGGGACGTCAAGACAGGTACCTGTAAGACCATGAGTGGTCACACTAGTTATGTATCATCTGTGGCTATATCCAGTGATTCAGAGTTCATCGTATCGGGAAGTCATGATTATACGGTGAGACTATGGGACGTCAAGACAGGTACCTGTAAGACCATGAGTGGTCACACTAGTTATGTATCATCTGTGGCTATATCCAGTGATTCAGAGTTCATCGTATCGGGAAGTCATGATTATACGGTGAGACTATGGGACGTCAAGACAGGTACCTGTAAGACCATGAGTGGTCACACTAGTTATGTATCATCTGTGGCTATATCCAGTGATTCAGAGTTCATCGTATCGGGAAGTCATGATTATACGGTGAGACTATGGGACGTCAAGACAGGTACCTGTAAGACCATGAGTGGTCACACTAGTTATGTATATGCTGTGGCTATATCCAGTGATTCAGAGTTCATCGTATCGGGAAGTCATGATTATACGGTGAGACTATGGGACGTCAAGACAGGTACCTGTAAGACCATGAGTGGTCACACTAGTTATGTATCATCTGTGGCTATATCCAGTGATTCAGAGTTCATCGTATCGGTAAGTCATGATTATACGGTGAGACTATGGGACGTCAAGACAGGTACCTGTAAGACCATGAGTGGTCACACTAGTTATGTATCATCTGTGGCTATATCCAGTGATTCAGAGTTCATCGTATCGGGAAGTCATGATTATACGGTGAGACTATGGGACGTCAAGACAGGTACCTTTAAGACCATGAGTTGTCACACTAGTTATGTATCATCTGTGGCTATATCCAGTGATTCAGAGTTCATCGTATCGGGAAGTCATGATGAGACGGTGAGACTATGGGACGTCAAGACAGGTACCTGTAAGACCATGAGTGGTCACACTAGTTATGTATCATCTGTGGCTATATCCAGTGATTCAGAGTTCATCGTATCGGGAAGTCATGATTATACGGTGAGACTATGGGACGTCAAGACAGGTACCTGTAAGACCATGAGTTGTCACACTAGTTATGTATCATCTGTGGCTATATCCAGTGATTCAGAGTTCATCGTATCGGGAAGTGATGATTATACGGTGAGACTATGGGACGTCAAGACAGGTACCTGTAAGACCATGAGTGGTCACACTAGTTATGTATCATCTGTGGCTATATCCAGTGATTCAGAGTTCATCGTATCGGGAAGTCATGATTATACGGTGAGACTATGGGACGTCAAGACAGGTACCTTTAAGACCATGAGTTGTCACACTAGTTATGTATCATCTGTGGCTATATCCAGTGATTCAGAGTTCATCGTATCGGGAAGTCATGATGAGACGGTGAGACTATGGGACGTCAAGACAGGTACCTGTAAGACCATGAGTGGTCACACTAGTTATGTATCATCTGTGGCTATATCCAGTGATTCAGAGTTCATCGTATCGGGAAGTCATGATTATACGGTGAGACTATGGGACGTCAAGACAGGTACCTGTAAGACCATGAGTGGTCACACTAGTTATGTATCATCTGTGGCTATATCCAGTGATTCAGAGTTCATCGTATCGGGAAGTCATGATTATACGGTGAGACTATGGGACGTCAAGACAGGTACCTGTAAGACCATGAGTGGTCACACTAGTTATGTATCATCTGTGGCTATATCCAGTGATTCAGAGTTCATCGTATCGGTAAGTAATGATTATACGGTGAGACTATGGAACGTCAAGACAGGTACCTGTAAGACCATGAGTGGTCACACTAGTTATGTATCATCTGTGGCTATATCCAGTGATTCAGAGTTCATCGTATCGGGAAGTCATGATTATACGGTGAGACTATGGGACGTCAAGACAGGTACCTGTAAGACCATGAGTTGTCACACTAGTTATGTATCATCTGTGGCTATATCCAGTGATTCAGAGTTCATCGTATCGGGAAGTCATGATGAGACGGTGAGACTATGGGACGTCAAGACAGGTACCTGTAAGACCATGAGTGGTCACACTAGTTATGTATCATCTGTGGCTATATCCAGTGATTCAGAGTTCATCGTATCGGGAAGTCATGATTATACGGTGAGACTATGGGACGTCAAGACAGGTACCTGTAAGACCATGAGTGGTCACACTAGTTATGTATCATCTGTGGCTATATCCAGTGATTCAGAGTTCATCGTATCGGGAAGTCATGATGAGACGGTGAGACTATGGGACGTCAAGACAGGTACCTGTAAGACCATGAGTGGTCACACTAGTTATGTATCATCTGTGGCTATATCCAGTGATTCAGAGTTCATCGTATCGGTAAGTCATGATTATACGGTGAGACTATGGGACGTCAAGACAGGTACCTGTAAGACCATGAGTGGTCACACTAGTTATGTATCATCTGTGGCTATATCCAGTGATTCAGAGTTCATCGTATCGGTAAGTCATGATTATACGGTGAGACTATGGGACGTCAAGACAGGTACCTGTAAGACCATGAGTGGTCACACTAGTTATGTATCATCTGTGGCTATATCCAGTGATTCAGAGTTCATCGTATCGGGAAGTCATGATGAGACGGTGAGACTATGGGACGTCAAGACAGGTACCTGTAAGACCATGAGTGGTCACACTAGTTATGTATCATCTGTGGCTATATCCAGTGATTCAGAGTTCATCGTATCGGTAAGTCATGATTATACGGTGAGACTATGGGACGTCAAGACAGGTACCTGTAAGACCATGAGTGGTCACACTAGTTATGTATCATCTGTGGCTATATCCAGTGATTCAGAGTTCATCGTATCGGTAAGTCATGATTATACGGTGAGACTATGGGACGTCAAGACAGGTACCTGTAAGACCATGAGTGGTCACACTAGTTATGTATCATCTGTGGCTATATCCAGTGATTCAGAGTTCATCGTATCGGGAAGTCATGATTATACGGTGAGACTATGGGACGTCAAGACAGGTACCTGTAAGACCATGAGTGGTCACACTAGTTATGTATCATCTGTGGCTATATCCAGTGATTCAGAGTTCATCGTATCGGGAAGTCATGATTATACGGTGAGACTATGGGACGTCAAGACAGGTACCTGTAAGACCATGAGTGATCACACTAGTTATGTATCATCTGTGGCTATATCCAGTGATTCAGAGTTCATCGTATCGGGAAGTCATGATTATACGGTGAGACTATGGGACGTCAAGACAGGTACCTGTAAGACCATGAGTTGTCACACTAGTTATGTATATGCTGTAGCTATATCCAGTGATTCAGAGTTCATCGTATCGGGAAGTCATGATTATACGGTGAGACTATGGGACGTCAAGACAGGTACCTGTAAGACCATGAGTGGTCACACTAGTTATGTATCATCTGTGGCTATATCCAGTGATTCAGAGTTCATCGTATCGGGAAGTCATGATTATACGGTGAGACTATGGGACGTCAAGACAGGTACCTGTAAGACCATGAGTGGTCACACTAGTTATGTATCATCTGTGGCTATATCCAGTGATTCAGAGTTCATCGTATCGGTAAGTAATGATTATACGGTGAGACTATGGAACGTCAAGACAGGTACCTGTAAGATCATGAGTGGTCACACTAGTTATGTATCATCTGTGGCTATATCCAGTGATTCAGAGTTCATCGTATCGGGAAGTCATGATTATACGGTGAGACTATGGAACGTCAAGACAGGTACCTGTAAGACCATGAGTGGTCACACTAGTGTTGTATATGCTGTGGCTATATCCAGTGATTCAGAGTTCATTGTATCGGGAAGTCATGATTATACGGTGAGACTATGGGACGTCAAGACAGGTACCTGTAAGACCATGAGTGGTCACACAGATTATGTATATGCTGTAGCTATATCCAGTGATTCAGAGTTCATCGTATCGGTAAGTAATGATTATACGGTGAGACTATGGAACGTCAAGACAGGTACCTGTAAGACCATGAGTGGTCACACTAGTTCTGGATGAACTGTGGCTATATCCAGTGATTCAGAGTTCATCGTATCGGTAAGTCATGATTATACGGTGAGACTATGGGACGTCAAGACAGGTACCTTTAAGACCATGAGTTGTCACACTAGTTATGTATCATCTGTGGCTATATCCAGTGATTCAGAGTTCATCGTATCGGGAAGTGTAGATTATACGGTGAGACTATGGGACGTCAAGACAGGTACCTGTAAGACCATGAGTTGTCACACTAGTTATGTATATGCTGTAGCTATATCCAGTGATTCAGAGTTCATCGTATCGGTAAGTCATGATGAGACGGTGAGACTATGGAACGTCAAGACAGGTACCTGTAAGACCATGAGTGGTCACACTAGTTATGTATCATCTGTGGCTATATCCAGTGATTCAGAGTTCATCGTATCGGGAAGTCATGATAATACGGTGAGACTATGGGACGTCAAGACAGGTACCTGTAAGACCATGAGTGGTCACACTAGTTCTGGATGAACTGTGTCTATATCCAGTGATTCAGAGTTCATCGTATCGGGAAGTCATGATTATACGGTGAGACTATGGGACGTCAAGACAGGTACCTGTAAGACCATGAGTGGTCACACTAGTTCTGGATGAACTGTGGCTATATCCAGTGATTCAGAGTTCATCGTATCGGTAAGTCATGATTATACGGTGAGACTATGGGACGTCAAGACAGGTACCTGTAAGACCATGAGTGGTCACACTAGTTATGTATCATCTGTGGCTATATCCAGTGATTCAGAGTTCATCGTATCGGTAAGTCATGATTATACGGTGAGACTATGGGACGTCAAGACAGGTACCTGTAAGACCATGAGTGGTCACACTAGTTATGTATCATCTGTGGCTATATCCAGTGATTCAGAGTTCATCGTATCGGGAAGTGTAGATTATACGGTGAGACTATGGGACGTCAAGACAGGTACCTGTAAGATCATGAGTGGTCACACTAGTTATGTATCATCTGTGGCTATATCCAGTGATTCAGAGTTCATCGTATCGGGAAGTCATGATTATACGGTGAGACTATGGGACGTCAAGACAGGTACCTGTAAGACCATGAGTTGTCACACTAGTTATGTATATGCTGTAGCTATATCCAGTGATTCAGAGTTCATCGTATCGGGAAGTCATGATTATACGGTGAGACTATGGGACGTCAAGACAGGTACCTGTAAGACCATGAGTGGTCACACTAGTTATGTATCATCTGTGGCTATATCCAGTGATTCAGAGTTCATCGTATCGGGAAGTCATGATTATACGGTGAGACTATGGGACGTCAAGACAGGTACCTGTAAGACCATGAGTGGTCACACTAGTTATGTATCATCTGTGGCTATATCCAGTGATTCAGAGTTCATCGTATCGGTAAGTAATGATTATACGGTGAGACTATGGAACGTCAAGACAGGTACCTGTAAGATCATGAGTGGTCACACTAGTTATGTATCATCTGTGGCTATATCCAGTGATTCAGAGTTCATCGTATCGGGAAGTCATGATTATACGGTGAGACTATGGAACGTCAAGACAGGTACCTGTAAGACCATGAGTGGTCACACTAGTGTTGTATATGCTGTGGCTATATCCAGTGATTCAGAGTTCATTGTATCGGGAAGTAGAGATAATACGGTGAGACTATGGGACGTCAAGACAGGTACCTGTAAGACCATGAGTGGTCACACAGATTATGTATATGCTGTAGCTATATCCAGTGATTCAGAGTTCATCGTATCGGTAAGTAATGATTATACGGTGAGACTATGGAACGTCAAGACAGGTACCTGTAAGACCATGAGTGGTCACACTAGTTCTGGATGAACTGTGGCTATATCCAGTGATTCAGAGTTCATCGTATCGGTAAGTCATGATTATACGGTGAGACTATGGGACGTCAAGACAGGTACCTTTAAGACCATGAGTTGTCACACTAGTTATGTATCATCTGTGGCTATATCCAGTGATTCAGAGTTCATCGTATCGGGAAGTGTAGATTATACGGTGAGACTATGGGACGTCAAGACAGGTACCTGTAAGACCATGAGTTGTCACACTAGTTATGTATATGCTGTAGCTATATCCAGTGATTCAGAGTTCATCGTATCGGTAAGTCATGATGAGACGGTGAGACTATGGAACGTCAAGACAGGTACCTGTAAGACCATGAGTGGTCACACTAGTTATGTATCATCTGTGGCTATATCCAGTGATTCAGAGTTCATCGTATCGGGAAGTCATGATAATACGGTGAGACTATGGGACGTCAAGACAGGTACCTGTAAGACCATGAGTGGTCACACTAGTTCTGGATGAACTGTGTCTATATCCAGTGATTCAGAGTTCATCGTATCGGGAAGTCATGATTATACGGTGAGACTATGGGACGTCAAGACAGGTACCTGTAAGACCATGAGTGGTCACACTAGTTCTGGATGAACTGTGGCTATATCCAGTGATTCAGAGTTCATCGTATCGGTAAGTCATGATTATACGGTGAGACTATGGGACGTCAAGACAGGTACCTGTAAGACCATGAGTGGTCACACTAGTTATGTATCATCTGTGGCTATATCCAGTGATTCAGAGTTCATCGTATCGGTAAGTCATGATTATACGGTGAGACTATGGGACGTCAAGACAGGTACCTGTAAGACCATGAGTGGTCACACTAGTTATGTATCATCTGTGGCTATATCCAGTGATTCAGAGTTCATCGTATCGGGAAGTGTAGATTATACGGTGAGACTATGGGACGTCAAGACAGGTACCTGTAAGATCATGAGTGGTCACACTAGTTATGTATATGCTGTGGCAATATCCAGTGATTCAGAGTTCATCGTATCGGGAAGTTATGATTATACGGTGAGACTATGGGACGTCAAGACAGGTACCTGTAAGACCATGAGTGGTCACACTAGTTCTGGATGAACTGTGTCTATATCCAGTGATTCAGAGTTCATCGTATCGGGAAGTCATGATGAGACGGTGAGACTATGGGACGTCAAGACAGGTACCTGTAAGACCATGAGTGGTCACACTAGTTATGTATCATCTGTGGCTATATCCAGTGATTCAGAGTTCATCGTATCGGGAAGTCATGATTATACGGTGAGACTATGGGACGTCAAGACAGGTATCTGTAAGACCATGAGTGGTCACACTAGTTATGTATCATCTGTGGCTATATCCAGTGATTCAGAGTTCATCGTATCGGGAAGTCATGATTATACGGTGAGACTATGGAACGTCAAGACAGGTACCTGTAAGACCATGAGTGGTCACACTAGTTATGTATCATCTGTGGCTATATCCAGTGATTCAGAGTTCATCGTATCGGGAAGTCATGATTATACGGTGAGACTATGGGACGTCAAGACAGGTACCTGTAAGACCATGAGTGGTCACACTAGTTATGTATCATCTGTGGCTATATCCAGTGATTCAGAGTTCATCGTATCGGTAAGTAATGATTATACGGTGAGACTATGGAACGTCAAGACAGGTACCTGTAAGACCATGAGTGGTCACACTAGTTATGTATCATCTGTGGCTATATCCAGTGATTCAGAGTTCATCGTATCGGGAAGTCATGATTATACGGTGAGACTATGGGACGTCAAGACAGGTACCTGTAAGACCATGAGTGGTCACACTAGTTATGTATCATCTGTGGCTATATCCAGTGATTCAGAGTTCATCGTATCGGGAAGTGTAGATTAGACGGTGAGACTATGGGACGTCAAGACAGGTACCTGTAAGACCATGAGTGGTCACACTAGTTATGTATCATCTGTGGCTATATCCAGTGATTCAGAGTTCATCGTATCGGGAAGTCATGATTATACGGTGAGACTATGGGACGTCAAGACAGGTACCTGTAAGACCATGAGTTGTCACACTAGTTATGTATATGCTGTAGCTATATCCAGTGATTCAGAGTTCATCGTATCGGTAAGTCATGATGAGACGGTGAGACTATGGGACGTCAAGACAGGTACCTGTAAGATCATGAGTGGTCACACTAGTTATGTATCATCTGTGGCTATATCCAGTGATTCAGAGTTCATCGTATCGGGAAGTCATGATTATACGGTGAGACTATGGGACGTCAAGACAGGTACCTGTAAGACCATGAGTGGTCACACTAGTTATGTATCATCTGTGGCTATATCCAGTGATTCAGAGTTCATCGTATCGGGAAGTCATGATTATACGGTGAGACTATGGGACGTCAAGACAGGTACCTGTAAGACCATGAGTGGTCACACTAGTTATGTATCATCTGTGGCTATATCCAGTGATTCAGAGTTCATCGTATCGGGAAGTAATGATTATACGGTGAGACTATGGGACGTCAAGACAGGTACCTGTAAGACCATGAGTGGTCACACTAGTTATGTATCATCTGTGGCTATATCCAGTGATTCAGAGTTCATCGTATCGGGAAGTCATGATTATACGGTGAGACTATGGGACGTCAAGACAGGTACCTGTAAGACCATGAGTGGTCACACTAGTTATGTATCATCTGTGGCTATATCCAGTGATTCAGAGTTCATCGTATCGGGAAGTAATGATTATACGGTGAGACTATGGGACGTCAAGACAGGTACCTGTAAGATCATGAGTGGTCACACTAGTTATGTATATGCTGTGGCAATATCCAGTGATTCAGAGTTCATCGTATCGGGAAGTGTAGATTAGACGGTGAGACTATGGGACGTCAAGACAGGTACCTGTAAGACCATGAGTGGTCACACTAGTTCTGGATGAACTGTGTCTATATCCAGTGATTCAGAGTTCATCGTATCGGGAAGTCATGATGAGACGGTGAGACTATGGGACGTCAAGACAGGTACCTGTAAGACCATGAGTGGTCACACTAGTTATGTATCATCTGTGGCTATATCCAGTGATTCAGAGTTCATCGTATCGGGAAGTCATGATTATACGGTGAGACTATGGGACGTCAAGACAGGTACCTGTAAGACCATGAGTTGTCACACTAGTTATGTATATGCTGTAGCTATATCCAGTGATTCAGAGTTCATCGTATCGGTAAGTCATGATGAGACGGTGAGACTATGGGACGTCAAGACAGGTACCTGTAAGACCATGAGTGGTCACACTAGTTATGTATCATCTGTGGCTATATCCAGTGATTCAGAGTTCATCGTATCGGTAAGTAATGATTATACGGTGAGACTATGGAACGTCAAGACAGGTACCTGTAAGACCATGAGTGGTCACACTAGTTATGTATCATCTGTGGCTATATCCAGTGATTCAGAGTTCATCGTATCGGGAAGTCATGATTATACGGTGAGACTATGGGACGTCAAGACAGGTACCTGTAAGACCATGAGTGGTCACACTAGTTATGTATCATCTGTGGCTATATCCAGTGATTCAGAGTTCATCGTATCGGGAAGTCATGATTATACGGTGAGACTATGGGACGTCAAGACAGGTACCTGTAAGACCATGAGTGGTCACACTAGTTATGTATCATCTGTGGCTATATCCAGTGATTCAGAGTTCATCGTATCGGGAAGTTATGATTATACGGTGAGACTATGGGACGTCAAGACAGGTACCTGTAAGACCATGAGTTGTCACACTAGTTATGTATATGCTGTAGCTATATCCAGTGATTCAGAGTTCATCGTATCGGTAAGTAATGATTATACGGTGAGACTATGGGACGTCAAGACAGGTACCTGTAAGATCATGAGTGGTCACACTAGTTATGTATATGCTGTGGCTATATCCAGTGATTCAGAGTTCATCGTATCGGGAAGTCATGATTATACGGTGAGACTATGGGACGTCAAGACAGGTACCTGTAAGACCATGAGTGGTCACACTAGTTCTGGATGAACTGTGTCTATATCCAGTGATTCAGAGTTCATCGTATCGGGAAGTAATGATTATACGGTGAGACTATGGGACGTCAAGACAGGTACCTGTAAGACCATGAGTGGTCACACTAGTTATGTATCATCTGTGGCTATATCCAGTGATTCAGAGTTCATCGTATCGGGAAGTCATGATTATACGGTGAGACTATGGGACGTCAAGACAGGTACCTGTAAGACCATGAGTGGTCACACTAGTTATGTATCATCTGTGGCTATATCCAGTGATTCAGAGTTCATCGTATCGGGAAGTCATGATTATACGGTGAGACTATGGGACGTCAAGACAGGTACCTGTAAGACCATGAGTGGTCACACTAGTTATGTATCATCTGTGGCTATATCCAGTGATTCAGAGTTCATCGTATCGGTAAGTAATGATTATACGGTGAGACTATGGAACGTCAAGACAGGTACCTGTAAGACCATGAGTGGTCACACTAGTTATGTATCATCTGTGGCTATATCCAGTGATTCAGAGTTCATCGTATCGGGAAGTCATGATTATACGGTGAGACTATGGGACGTCAAGACAGGTACCTGTAAGACCATGAGTGGTCACACTAGTTATGTATCATCTGTGGCTATATCCAGTGATTCAGAGTTCATCGTATCGGGAAGTCATGATTATACGGTGAGACTATGGGACGTCAAGACAGGTACCTGTAAGACCATGAGTGGTCACACTAGTTATGTATATGCTGTGGCTATATCCAGTGATTCAGAGTTCATCGTATCGGGAAGTTATGATTATACGGTGAGACTATGGGACGTCAAGACAGGTACCTGTAAGACCATGAGTGGTCACACTAGTTATGTATCATCTGTGGCTATATCCAGTGATTCAGAGTTCATCGTATCGGGAAGTCATGATTATACGGTGAGACTATGGGACGTCAAGACAGGTACCTGTAAGACCATGAGTGGTCACACTAGTTATGTATCATCTGTGGCTATATCCAGTGATTCAGAGTTCATCGTATCGGGAAGTCATGATTATACGGTGAGACTATGGGACGTCAAGACAGGTACCTGTAAGACCATGAGTGGTCACACTAGTTATGTATCATCTGTGGCTATATCCAGTGATTCAGAGTTCATCGTATCGGGAAGTCATGATTATACGGTGAGACTATGGGACGTCAAGACAGGTACCTGTAAGACCATGAGTGGTCACACTAGTTATGTATCATCTGTGGCTATATCCAGTGATTCAGAGTTCATCGTATCGGGAAGTCATGATTATACGGTGAGACTATGGGACGTCAAGACAGGTACCTGTAAGACCATGAGTGGTCACACTAGTTATGTATCATCTGTGGCTATATCCAGTGATTCAGAGTTCATCGTATCGGGAAGTCATGATTATACGGTGAGACTATGGGACGTCAAGACAGGTACCTGTAAGACCATGAGTTGTCACACTAGTTATGTATATGCTGTAGCTATATCCAGTGATTCAGAGTTCATCGTATCGGTAAGTCATGATGAGACGGTGAGACTATGGAACGTCAAGACAGGTACCTGTAAGACCATGAGTGGTCACACTAGTTATGTATCATCTGTGGCTATATCCAGTGATTCAGAGTTCATCGTATCGGGAAGTCATGATTATACGGTGAGACTATGGGACGTCAAGACAGGTACCTGTAAGACCATGAGTGGTCACACTAGTTCTGGATGAACTGTGTCTATATCCAGTGATTCAGAGTTCATCGTATCGGGAAGTCATGATTATACGGTGAGACTATGGGACGTCAAGACAGGTACCTGTAAGACCATGAGTGGTCACACTAGTTATGTATCATCTGTGGCTATATCCAGTGATTCAGAGTTCATCGTATCGGGAAGTCATGATTATACGGTGAGACTATGGGACGTCAAGACAGGTACCTGTAAGACCATGAGTGGTCACACTAGTTATGTATCATCTGTGGCTATATCCAGTGATTCAGAGTTCATCGTATCGGGAAGTCATGATTATACGGTGAGACTATGGGACGTCAAGACAGGTACCTGTAAGACCATGAGTGGTCACACTAGTTATGTATCATCTGTGGCTATATCCAGTGATTCAGAGTTCATCGTATCGGGAAGTCATGATGAGACGGTGAGACTATGGGACGTCAAGACAGGTACCTGTAAGACCATGAGTGGTCACACTAGTTATGTATCATCTGTGGCTATATCCAGTGATTCAGAGTTCATCGTATCGGGAAGTCATGATTATACGGTGAGACTATGGGACGTCAAGACAGGTACCTGTAAGACCATGAGTGGTCACACTAGTTATGTATCATCTGTGGCTATATCCAGTGATTCAGAGTTCATCGTATCGGGAAGTCATGATGAGACGGTGAGACTATGGGACGTCAAGACAGGTACCTGTAAGACCATGAGTGGTCACACTAGTTATGTATCATCTGTGGCTATATCCAGTGATTCAGAGTTCATCGTATCGGTAAGTAATGATTATACGGTGAGACTATGGAACGTCAAGACAGGTACCTGTAAGACCATGAGTGGTCACACTAGTTATGTATCATCTGTGGCTATATCCAGTGATTCAGAGTTCATCGTATCGGGAAGTCATGATTATACGGTGAGACTATGGGACGTCAAGACAGGTACCTGTAAGACCATGAGTGGTCACACTAGTTATGTATCATCTGTGGCTATATCCAGTGATTCAGAGTTCATCGTATCGGGAAGTCATGATTATACGGTGAGACTATGGGACGTCAAGACAGGTACCTGTAAGACCATGAGTGGTCACACTAGTTATGTATCATCTGTGGCTATATCCAGTGATTCAGAGTTCATCGTATCGGGAAGTCATGATTATACGGTGAGACTATGGGACGTCAAGACAGGTACCTGTAAGACCATGAGTGGTCACACTAGTTATGTATCATCTGTGGCTATATCCAGTGATTCAGAGTTCATCGTATCGGGAAGTCATGATTATACGGTGAGACTATGGAACGTCAAGACAGGTACCTGTAAGACCATGAGTGGTCACACTAGTTATGTATCATCTGTGGCTATATCCAGTGATTCAGAGTTCATCGTATCGGGAAGTTATGATTATACGGTGAGACTATGGGACGTCAAGACAGGTACCTGTAAGACCATGAGTGGTCACACTAGTTATGTATCATCTGTGGCTATATCCAGTGATTCAGAGTTCATCGTATCGGTAAGTAATGATTATACGGTGAGACTATGGGACGTCAAGACAGGTACCTGTAAGACCATGAGTGGTCACACTAGTTATGTATCATCTGTGGCTATATCCAGTGATTCAGAGTTCATCGTATCGGGAAGTCATGATTATACGGTGAGACTATGGGACGTCAAGACAGGTACCTGTAAGACCATGAGTGGTCACACTAGTTATGTATCATCTGTGGCTATATCCAGTGATTCAGAGTTCATCGTATCGGGAAGTCATGATTATACGGTGAGACTATGGGACGTCAAGACAGGTACCTGTAAGACCATGAGTGGTCACACTAGTTATGTATCATCTGTGGCTATATCCAGTGATTCAGAGTTCATCGTATCGGGAAGTTATGATTATACGGTGAGACTATGGGACGTCAAGACAGGTACCTGTAAGACCATGAGTTGTCACACTAGTTATGTATATGCTGTAGCTATATCCAGTGATTCAGAGTTCATCGTATCGGTAAGTAATGATTATACGGTGAGACTATGGGACGTCAAGACAGGTACCTGTAAGACCATGAGTGGTCACACTAGTTATGTATCATCTGTGGCTATATCCAGTGATTCAGAGTTCATCGTATCGGGAAGTCATGATTATACGGTGAGACTATGGGACGTCAAGACAGGTACCTGTAAGATCATGAGTGGTCACACTAGTTATGTATATGCTGTGGCTATATCCAGTGATTCAGAGTTCATCGTATCGGGAAGTCATGATTATACGGTGAGACTATGGGACGTCAAGACAGGTACCTGTAAGACCATGAGTGGTCACACTAGTTATGTATCATCTGTGGCTATATCCAGTGATTCAGAGTTCATCGTATCGGGAAGTCATGATTATACGGTGAGACTATGGGACGTCAAGACAGGTACCTTTAAGACCATGAGTTGTCACACTAGTTATGTATCATCTGTGGCTATATCCAGTGATTCAGAGTTCATCGTATCGGGAAGTCATGATTATACGGTGAGACTATGGGACGTCAAGACAGGTACCTGTAAGACCATGAGTGGTCACACTAGTTATGTATCATCTGTGGCTATATCCAGTGATTCAGAGTTCATCGTATCGGGAAGTCATGATGAGACGGTGAGACTATGGGACGTCAAGACAGGTACCTGTAAGACCATGAGTGGTCACACTAGTTATGTATCATCTGTGGCTATATCCAGTGATTCAGAGTTCATCGTATCGGGAAGTCATGATTATACGGTGAGACTATGGGACGTCAAGACAGGTACCTGTAAGACCATGAGTGGTCACACTAGTTATGTATCATCTGTGGCTATATCCAGTGATTCAGAGTTCATCGTATCGGGAAGTCATGATTATACGGTGAGACTATGGGACGTCAAGACAGGTACCTGTAAGACCATGAGTGGTCACACTAGTTATGTATCATCTGTGGCTATATCCAGTGATTCAGAGTTCATCGTATCGGTAAGTAATGATTATACGGTGAGACTATGGAACGTCAAGACAGGTACCTGTAAGACCATGAGTGGTCACACTAGTTATGTATCATCTGTGGCTATATCCAGTGATTCAGAGTTCATCGTATCGGGAAGTCATGATTATACGGTGAGACTATGGGACGTCAAGACAGGTACCTGTAAGACCATGAGTGGTCACACTAGTTATGTATCATCTGTGGCTATATCCAGTGATTCAGAGTTCATCGTATCGGGAAGTCATGATTATACGGTGAGACTATGGGACGTCAAGACAGGTACCTGTAAGACCATGAGTGGTCACACTAGTTATGTATCATCTGTGGCTATATCCAGTGATTCAGAGTTCATCGTATCGGGAAGTTATGATTATACGGTGAGACTATGGGACGTCAAGACAGGTACCTGTAAGACCATGAGTTGTCACACTAGTTATGTATATGCTGTAGCTATATCCAGTGATTCAGAGTTCATCGTATCGGTAAGTAATGATTATACGGTGAGACTATGGGACGTCAAGACAGGTACCTGTAAGACCATGAGTGGTCACACTAGTTATGTATCATCTGTGGCTATATCCAGTGATTCAGAGTTCATCGTATCGGGAAGTCATGATTATACGGTGAGACTATGGGACGTCAAGACAGGTACCTGTAAGATCATGAGTGGTCACACTAGTTATGTATATGCTGTGGCTATATCCAGTGATTCAGAGTTCATCGTATCGGGAAGTCATGATTATACGGTGAGACTATGGGACGTCAAGACAGGTACCTGTAAGACCATGAGTGGTCACACTAGTTATGTATCATCTGTGGCTATATCCAGTGATTCAGAGTTCATCGTATCGGGAAGTCATGATGAGACGGTGAGACTATGGGACGTCAAGACAGGTACCTGTAAGACCATGAGTGGTCACACTAGTTATGTATCATCTGTGGCTA
The DNA here is from genome assembly GCA_946699065.1 of Loxodes magnus. NCBI lineage: Eukaryota > Ciliophora > Karyorelictea > Loxodida > Loxodidae > Loxodes > Loxodes magnus. Next base: position 801,704 of record CAMPDV010000100.1, read on the forward strand.
TATCCAGTGATTCAGAGTTCATCGTATCGGGAAGTCATGATTATACGGTGAGACTATGGGACGTCAAGACAGGTACCTGTAAGACCATGAGTGGTCACACTAGTTATGTATCATCTGTGGCTATATCCAGTGATTCAGAGTTCATCGTATCGGGAAGTCATGATTATACGGTGAGACTATGGGACGTCAAGACAGGTACCTGTAAGACCATGAGTGGTCACACTAGTTATGTATCATCTGTGGCTATATCCAGTGATTCAGAGTTCATCGTATCGGTAAGTAATGATTATACGGTGAGACTATGGAACGTCAAGACAGGTACCTGTAAGACCATGAGTGGTCACACTAGTTATGTATCATCTGTGGCTATATCCAGTGATTCAGAGTTCATCGTATCGGGAAGTCATGATTATACGGTGAGACTATGGGACGTCAAGACAGGTACCTGTAAGACCATGAGTGGTCACACTAGTTATGTATCATCTGTGGCTATATCCAGTGATTCAGAGTTCATCGTATCGGGAAGTCATGATTATACGGTGAGACTATGGGACGTCAAGACAGGTACCTGTAAGACCATGAGTGGTCACACTAGTTATGTATCATCTGTGGCTATATCCAGTGATTCAGAGTTCATCGTATCGGGAAGTGATGATTATACGGTGAGACTATGGGACGTCAAGACAGGTACCTGTAAGATCATGAGTGGTCACACTAGTTATGTATATGCTGTAGCTATATCCAGTGATTCAGAGTTCATCGTATCGGTAAGTAATGATTATACGGTGAGACTATGGGACGTCAAGACAGGTACCTGTAAGACCATGAGTGGTCACACTAGTTATGTATCATCTGTGGCTATATCCAGTGATTCAGAGTTCATCGTATCGGGAAGTCATGATTATACGGTGAGACTATGGGACGTCAAGACAGGTACCTGTAAGATCATGAGTGGTCACACTAGTTATGTATATGCTGTGGCTATATCCAGTGATTCAGAGTTCATCGTATCGGGAAGTCATGATTATACGGTGAGACTATGGGACGTCAAGACAGGTACCTGTAAGACCATGAGTGGTCACACTAGTTCTGGATGAACTGTGTCTATATCCAGTGATTCAGAGTTCATCGTATCGGGAAGTAATGATTATACGGTGAGACTATGGGACGTCAAGACAGGTACCTGTAAGACCATGAGTGGTCACACTAGTTATGTATCATCTGTGGCTATATCCAGTGATTCAGAGTTCATCGTATCGGGAAGTCATGATTATACGGTGAGACTATGGGACGTCAAGACAGGTACCTGTAAGACCATGAGTGGTCACACTAGTTATGTATCATCTGTGGCTATATCCAGTGATTCAGAGTTCATCGTATCGGGAAGTAATGATTATACGGTGAGACTATGGAACGTCAAGACAGGTACCTGTAAGACCATGAGTGGTCACACTAGTTATGTATCATCTGTGGCTATATCCAGTGATTCAGAGTTCATCGTATCGGGAAGTCATGATTATACGGTGAGACTATGGGACGTCAAGACAGGTACCTGTAAGACCATGAGTGGTCACACTAGTTATGTATCATCTGTGGCTATATCCAGTGATTCAGAGTTCATCGTATCGGGAAGTCATGATTATACGGTGAGACTATGGGACGTCAAGACAGGTACCTGTAAGACCATGAGTGGTCACACTAGTTATGTATCATCTGTGGCTATATCCAGTGATTCAGAGTTCATCGTATCGGGAAGTTATGATTATACGGTGAGACTATGGGACGTCAAGACAGGTACCTGTAAGACCATGAGTTGTCACACTAGTTATGTATATGCTGTAGCTATATCCAGTGATTCAGAGTTCATCGTATCGGGAAGTCATGATTATACGGTGAGACTATGGGACGTCAAGACAGGTACCTGTAAGACCATGAGTGGTCACACTAGTTATGTATCATCTGTGGCTATATCCAGTGATTCAGAGTTCATCGTATCGGGAAGTCATGATTATACGGTGAGACTATGGGACGTCAAGACAGGTACCTGTAAGACCATGAGTGGTCACACTAGTTATGTATCATCTGTGGCTATATCCAGTGATTCAGAGTTCATCGTATCGGGAAGTCATGATTATACGGTGAGACTATGGGACGTCAAGACAGGTACCTGTAAGACCATGAGTGGTCACACTAGTTATGTATCATCTGTGGCTATATCCAGTGATTCAGAGTTCATCGTATCGGGAAGTCATGATTATACGGTGAGACTATGGGACGTCAAGACAGGTACCTGTAAGACCATGAGTGGTCACACTAGTTATGTATCATCTGTGGCTATATCCAGTGATTCAGAGTTCATCGTATCGGGAAGTCATGATTATACGGTGAGACTATGGGACGTCAAGACAGGTACCTGTAAGACCATGAGTGGTCACACTAGTTATGTATCATCTGTGGCTATATCCAGTGATTCAGAGTTCATCGTATCGGGAAGTCATGATGAGACGGTGAGACTATGGGACGTCAAGACAGGTACCTGTAAGACCATGAGTGGTCACACTAGTTATGTATCATCTGTGGCTATATCCAGTGATTCAGAGTTCATCGTATCGGGAAGTCATGATTATACGGTGAGACTATGGGACGTCAAGACAGGTACCTGTAAGACCATGAGTGGTCACACTAGTTATGTATATGCTGTGGCTATATCCAGTGATTCAGAGTTCATCGTATCGGGAAGTCATGATTATACGGTGAGACTATGGGACGTCAAGACAGGTACCTGTAAGACCATGAGTGGTCACACTAGTTATGTATCATCTGTGGCTATATCCAGTGATTCAGAGTTCATCGTATCGGGAAGTCATGATTATACGGTGAGACTATGGGACGTCAAGACAGGTACCTGTAAGACCATGAGGGGTCACACTAGTTATGTATATGCTGTGGCTATATCCAGTGATTCAGAGTTCATCGTATCGGGAAGTCATGATTATACGGTGAGACTATGGGACGTCAAGACAGGTACCTGTAAGACCATGAGTGGTCACACTAGTTATGTATCATCTGTGGCTATATCCAGTGATTCAGAGTTCATCGTATCGGTAAGTAATGATTATACGGTGAGACTATGGGACGTCAAGACAGGTACCTGTAAGACCATGAGTGGTCACACTAGTTATGTATCATCTGTGGCTATATCCAGTGATTCAGAGTTCATCGTATCGGGAAGTCATGATGAGACGGTGAGACTATGGGACGTCAAGACAGGTACCTGTAAGACCATGAGTGGTCACACTAGTTATGTATCATCTGTGGCTATATCCAGTGATTCAGAGTTCATCGTATCGGGAAGTCATGATTATACGGTGAGACTATGGGACGTCAAGACAGGTACCTGTAAGACCATGAGTGGTCACACTAGTTATGTATCATCTGTGGCTATATCCAGTGATTCAGAGTTCATCGTATCGGTAAGTAATGATTATACGGTGAGACTATGGGACGTCAAGACAGGTACCTGTAAGACCATGAGTGGTCACACTAGTTATGTATCATCTGTGGCTATATCCAGTGATTCAGAGTTCATCGTATCGGGAAGTCATGATTATACGGTGAGACTATGGGACGTCAAGACAGGTACCTGTAAGACCATGAGTGGTCACACTAGTTATGTATCATCTGTGGCTATATCCAGTGATTCAGAGTTCATCGTATCGGGAAGTCATGATTATACGGTGAGACTATGGGACGTCAAGACAGGTACCTGTAAGACCATGAGTGGTCACACTAGTTATGTATCATCTGTGGCTATATCCAGTGATTCAGAGTTCATCGTATCGGGAAGTCATGATGAGACGGTGAGACTATGGGACGTCAAGACAGGTACCTGTAAGACCATGAGTGGTCACACTAGTTATGTATCATCTGTGGCTATATCCAGTGATTCAGAGTTCATCGTATCGGGAAGTCATGATTATACGGTGAGACTATGGGACGTCAAGACAGGTACCTGTAAGACCATGAGTGGTCACACTAGTTATGTATCATCTGTGGCTATATCCAGTGATTCAGAGTTCATCGTATCGGTAAGTAATGATTATACGGTGAGACTATGGAACGTCAAGACAGGTACCTGTAAGATCATGAGTGGTCACACTAGTTATGTATATGCTGTGGCTATATCCAGTGATTCAGAGTTCATCGTATCGGGAAGTCATGATTATACGGTGAGACTATGGGACGTCAAGACAGGTACCTGTAAGACCATGAGGGGTCACACTAGTTATGTATATGCTGTGGCTATATCCAGTGATTCAGAGTTCATCGTATCGGGAAGTCATGATTATACGGTGAGACTATGGGACGTCAAGACAGGTACCTGTAAGACCATGAGTGGTCACACTAGTTATGTATCATCTGTGGCTATATCCAGTGATTCAGAGTTCATCGTATCGGTAAGTAATGATTATACGGTGAGACTATGGGACGTCAAGACAGGTACCTGTAAGACCATGAGTGGTCACACTAGTTATGTATCATCTGTGGCTATATCCAGTGATTCAGAGTTCATCGTATCGGGAAGTCATGATTATACGGTGAGACTATGGGACGTCAAGACAGGTACCTGTAAGACCATGAGTGGTCACACTAGTTATGTATCATCTGTGGCTATATCCAGTGATTCAGAGTTCATCGTATCGGTAAGTAATGATTATACGGTGAGACTATGGGACGTCAAGACAGGTACCTGTAAGACCATGAGTGGTCACACTAGTTATGTATCATCTGTGGCTATATCCAGTGATTCAGAGTTCATCGTATCGGGAAGTCATGATGAGACGGTGAGACTATGGGACGTCAAGACAGGTACCTGTAAGACCATGAGTGGTCACACTAGTTATGTATCATCTGTGGCTATATCCAGTGATTCAGAGTTCATCGTATCGGGAAGTCATGATTATACGGTGAGACTATGGGACGTCAAGACAGGTACCTGTAAGACCATGAGTGGTCACACTAGTTATGTATCATCTGTGGCTATATCCAGTGATTCAGAGTTCATCGTATCGGGAAGTCATGATTATACGGTGAGACTATGGGACGTCAAGACAGGTACCTGTAAGACCATGAGTGGTCACACTAGTTATGTATCATCTGTGGCTATATCCAGTGATTCAGAGTTCATCGTATCGGTAAGTAATGATTATACGGTGAGACTATGGAACGTCAAGACAGGTACCTGTAAGACCATGAGTGGTCACACTAGTTATGTATCATCTGTGGCTATATCCAGTGATTCAGAGTTCATCGTATCGGGAAGTCATGATTATACGGTGAGACTATGGGACGTCAAGACAGGTACCTGTAAGACCATGAGTGGTCACACTAGTTATGTATCATCTGTGGCTATATCCAGTGATTCAGAGTTCATCGTATCGGGAAGTCATGATTATACGGTGAGACTATGGGACGTCAAGACAGGTACCTGTAAGACCATGAGTGGTCACACTAGTTATGTATCATCTGTGGCTATATCCAGTGATTCAGAGTTCATCGTATCGGGAAGTTATGATTATACGGTGAGACTATGGGACGTCAAGACAGGTACCTGTAAGACCATGAGTGGTCACACTAGTTATGTATCATCTGTGGCTATATCCAGTGATTCAGAGTTCATCGTATCGGGAAGTCATGATTATACGGTGAGACTATGGGACGTCAAGACAGGTACCTGTAAGACCATGAGTGGTCACACTAGTTATGTATCATCTGTGGCTATATCCAGTGATTCAGAGTTCATCGTATCGGTAAGTAATGATTATACGGTGAGACTATGGGACGTCAAGACAGGTACCTGTAAGACCATGAGTGGTCACACTAGTTATGTATCATCTGTGGCTATATCCAGTGATTCAGAGTTCATCGTATCGGGAAGTCATGATTATACGGTGAGACTATGGGACGTCAAGACAGGTACCTGTAAGACCATGAGTGGTCACACTAGTTATGTATCATCTGTGGCTATATCCAGTGATTCAGAGTTCATCGTATCGGGAAGTCATGATTATACGGTGAGACTATGGGACGTCAAGACAGGTACCTGTAAGACCATGAGTGGTCACACTAGTTATGTATCATCTGTGGCTATATCCAGTGATTCAGAGTTCATCGTATCGGGAAGTTATGATTATACGGTGAGACTATGGGACGTCAAGACAGGTACCTGTAAGACCATGAGTTGTCACACTAGTTATGTATATGCTGTAGCTATATCCAGTGATTCAGAGTTCATCGTATCGGTAAGTAATGATTATACGGTGAGACTATGGGACGTCAAGACAGGTACCTGTAAGACCATGAGTGGTCACACTAGTTATGTATCATCTGTGGCTATATCCAGTGATTCAGAGTTCATCGTATCGGGAAGTCATGATTATACGGTGAGACTATGGGACGTCAAGACAGGTACCTGTAAGATCATGAGTGGTCACACTAGTTATGTATCATCTGTGGCTATATCCAGTGATTCAGAGTTCATCGTATCGGGAAGTCATGATTATACGGTGAGACTATGGGACGTCAAGACAGGTACCTGTAAGACCATGAGTGGTCACACTAGTTATGTATCATCTGTGGCTATATCCAGTGATTCAGAGTTCATCGTATCGGGAAGTCATGATTATACGGTGAGACTATGGGACGTCAAGACAGGTACCTGTAAGATCATGAGTGGTCACACTAGTTATGTATCATCTGTGGCTATATCCAGTGATTCAGAGTTCATCGTATCGGGAAGTCATGATTATACGGTGAGACTATGGAACGTCAAGACAGGTACCTGTAAGACCATGAGTGGTCACACTAGTTATGTATCATCTGTGGCTATATCCAGTGATTCAGAGTTCATCGTATCGGGAAGTCATGATTATACGGTGAGACTATGGGACGTCAAGACAGGTACCTGTAAGATCATGAGTGGTCACACTAGTTATGTATCATCTGTGGCTATATCCAGTGATTCAGAGTTCATCGTATCGGGAAGTCATGATTATACGGTGAGACTATGGGACGTCAAGACAGGTACCTGTAAGACCATGAGTGGTCACACTAGTTATGTATATGCTGTGGCTATATCCAGTGATTCAGAGTTCATCGTATCGGGAAGTCATGATTATACGGTGAGACTATGGGACGTCAAGACAGGTACCTGTAAGACCATGAGTGGTCACACTAGTTATGTATCATCTGTGGCTATATCCAGTGATTCAGAGTTCATCGTATCGGGAAGTCATGATTATACGGTGAGACTATGGGACGTCAAGACAGGTACCTGTAAGACCATGAGTGGTCACACTAGTTATGTATCATCTGTGGCTATATCCAGTGATTCAGAGTTC